>CAAKHD010000690.1:34700-48436 GCA_901007705.1 Fistularia tabacaria
TACCTGTTAGTCTGATTTTTTATTTTTTTTCCCCCCCCCCCCCTCCAAGGTCATCCCGTGGTCTCATTCTTTGCATTTGTTCTCGTTCAGGGCCGTGAAGCCATGGAGTGGGTCATCCGGCGACTGAATGCGGAAATCGAGGAGCTGGCGGCCACAGCTCGCGGGACCATTCACACCGGCGGCTGCAGTCCCTGACAAATATCACCTACCTCCTTTTTATTTTCCAGAGACACTTCACGGTATCATTCACCTCACATTGTAAATCTCTCTTGCTGTTCTGGTGCTCTGGGTTGTTTTTTTTTTTTTTTGTTTGTTTTTCAAGAATTTTGTTTGTCATCTGAGGGTACAGTTGGACTACCTGTTATAAACTACTGTCCACGTTGCAGCGTTGAGAGACTCTGTGGACGGGGATGCTGCTTGACGGGTTTGCCGGAATAAGACACTTGAGGGCGGGTGACCCTGCCCAGGGACAAACCACTGTTTATCTGTCTGTCCAGAAACATGTAGCACCAGCAGACAAGAGGGGATATCAGGTGAACGAAGAGAAATCACGCACAACCCAAAAAAAAAAAAGTGCCAAGGGGGAAAAAAAAAAAACACACAAACACACGTTTTGTCCCGTTATCAGTCTTTTTCTTCGGGAATGATTGCAGAGCGAGTTTAACTCTGGCCCAAACTCTGTATCAACAGCAGCAGAGACCGAAGAAAAGCAGTAACCGGTGAAAATTATTGTTTGTGTGTCTGTTCCGACACAGTTGATAACGGCGACTTTTAAATGACACATTCTACCATCTACTGTGCCGGAACTTCAACCATCAAACCTCAGTAATAACCCTAGACTGGGCATCTGCTTTAAAACAAAAAAAAAAAAAAAGAAAAAGCTTGGAAGATTTAATATTTTGTTTGTGTAATCACTAACATTATTTTTAACAAATGAAGGGATCAAGTTACTTCAATATGTTTGTTGAGATGAAGCTGAAGACCTTCTCAAATGCAGGGCCTCCCACTAGCTCAGTTTGCAGAGATCAGTTTTACCTGTAAGCACGCCAACGTACTGTTGCAATAGACTCCCGCTAGCATTGTTGTGCGCCATGCTAAAGGCCGGGACCTTTGCACAGCACATGGACTTTTTATTTGCACTTGAAGGATATATTTTTTAAATGCTGCTACACGTGCTGCGGGAGCTGGTTATTTGTGAAAATTTTAGAAACTATTCTCTGCGCATACGCACGGTACGCGTTTGAGAAGGTCTCCGGTGTGGTGAGGGTGAATGCGTTGCTCTTAATGTATTTTTAGTTTTTTCTGAATATTTATTTAGATTCAGTGGGTTTGTTTTGAAGGAGACGTGAACAACGATCTTTGCATAGTTAGAAATTGTAACCTGTGCTTTTATCCATGTGCCTCTGAAAAGGAAATGGTGCAGAATGTGATAATATAATAAAACATTTTACTGTCTTTCATATAAATCCTTTGTCTGCTGTTTCTTCCATATCTTATAAAATGAACACATATCAACGTAGTTGAAAATGACTCTTAAAAAAAACTATGATTTAGTTTCTTTTTCAACAAAGTGTCTTATGGGAAATCATCTTGCCAAAATACAGGCTTTACTATTAAGTTTGCATTCCAGAACAACTGATAACCAATGTATTTCCTATACTGACCTCATAGTAAATAAGCTAAAGTATGGATTACTTTGTGGAGCTCTGGGAATATCATGAAGCTATTATAAAACAAATGTCCACTGGGCTGTTGTCATTATTATCAACCAACAAACATACAATTCATAAACCTCCAGTGCCTAAAATTCAGTGAACTGGTGGACTTAGAAACCATTCAAACATATCAAGTGAATATTTCCACATAGTGTCCAGAAGATGTTTCAGGAAATATGAAACTGAGAGGAATTTGTTTATTTACAAAACCAAGTGTGTGAACAAATATGAAAAAAAAGAATATCCATTTTAAGGAATCATTGTGTGGAATCCTTTACACATAGAAATGAAAACATGTTATGGACTGAGAAGATTCAAAAATGTATTTAGCTGCATGTGTTTGAGAGCGACCCCAAAGGACCGGCGAGGCTACAGGGAGTGGCGATAAGGAAGGTGGAGGATTTTAAATACCGAGGGTCAACCGTCCAGAGCAATGGAGGGTCGGAGAAGCTTTGGAGAAAACATGTGCGAGCAGGTAGGAAAGGGTGGCGAAAAGTGTATCAGCCAGAATGAGAGGAAAGGTCTCGAAGATGGAGGGGAGGGCAGCCATGTTGTCTGGTTTCCAGAGATACTGAGGAGAAGACTGGAAGCAGAGATGAAGATGTGGAGGTGCCATTTGGATTGTAAATTTTAGTTCGATTTTCTGGAGATAAAGTCTGACTAAATGGTTTGGACATGGACAGAAGAGGGATAGTGAGGATCTGGGAGGATGCTGAGGTTGGAAGTGCCAGGCAGGAGGCCTAGAGGAAGAGCAGAAAGGAGGATTATGGATGGAAGGAAAGAAGACATGAAGTTAGTTGGTTTTAAAGAAGAGGATGCAGAGGAGAGGATTAGGTGAGGGCAGGTGATACACTCTGGGGACCCCTGGAGGGTGTAGCTCACGTGTCAAACTCAAGGCCCGCGGGCCAAGTGTGGCCCGCCACGTCATTTTATGTGGCCTGCGAGAACATCTTAAAAGGTCTGATTGTCTGTAAATATATGTCTAAACGCATGCATTGACCAAACCTTAATTTCCCACAATTCATGACAATCATGTTACTCACGAAGTGACGGCATCCGGCCATTAAATTGGAGTGGATCCACATCAATGCCATTTTCAACAAATGGAATTGAGAAATACAAATGATCCCTAAATGTCCAGGCAGACAAAAGTTGATGCAGATGGAAGAATGTTTCAAGAAAGATGGAAAGGCGAATACACGTTTGGGATTCGAGGAGAAAAACCGCTGTGTATTTTGTGCTACGAGGCAGCGTCGGTTGTCAAAGAGTGCAATCTACGTTGGCATTTTGACAACAAACACAGAGCTAAGCATGCTAAAGTTAGCCTTCCGGGAAAACAATTTTTTTTTTCAAGAATTAAAAGCAAAACGACGACGGCAGCAGAACGTGTTCACGAAAGCCGCGTCCAAAAACACTGCGGCAGTGAAAGCTAGCTTGATCGTCGCTGAAGAAATCAGTCAAAATGATGGATGTTGTAAAAGAGCAACTCGTAAACATCATTTTTTTTACATCTATGCAAATGCATCTGGAACACTTTGGATTTGAATGACTTATTTAAGGAGTAATTACATTTATTTTACTTTACATTTGGTTACATTTAGCTACATTTCTACTGTTACCGTTACATGTTGCCCTTTGAGGGCAACCGTCATGCTGATGTTGCCCTCGTTGAAAATGAGTTTGACACCCCTGGTGTAGCTGAAAGGAAAAGAAGGAGCACCACCACCGCCCAGCCATCACATAAGATTCATGCTGATTTGCATCCTCCAAGAGTAAAACCAATCAACTGTTTGTTAATGGTTTCCCAGCCTCTTTTCAGGAACCTGTGCAAATATCAAGGCTGACGGTATTTTGCAAGTCAAGTGATATGAAGTCAATGCTGGAAAAAAGGTAAACAAAGTCACCAGTCAATATTTGGCCTGAGGTGATGTTGAAAGATCAATAAATAGGAGCACTTACTCTTTTTTTTTCTCCACAGATGCCAAGTCTAAGGTTATTACTGAGGTCTGACACTTCCAGCACAATAGACGGCAGAATGTTTCATTTCTATGTTAGCTGTGTCGCGACAGACGCACAACTACACAAACAATAATTTCACCGCTTTTCCTCTCTGGAGGCCATGAAAAAAGAATGCCCATGGTGATGGAAGGAGACCTACATGAGGCAGGTTAGGTGATATGGCCTCTGCGAACCTCCCCCCAGCGCCTCTCATGATTCCTCTCCCCCTCTCATGACCCCTCTCTCCATCTTCCACCGTTGGGCTCAACTCCACTCACCCCTTTCACTGGACCCTCATCACACCGTCTCTCCTCAACGCCCCTTCTGGCTCCCTTCTATTCACCTCAGCCCTGCCCCGATCCCCATCGAAGTCTTTAACAATCCGATGGCCTCGCTTGCCATCAACGCAGGGATGAGAGAAGAGAGTTCAGTCGCCTTTGGCCAGGAGTAAGATACTTGTACCTTACCTGTGGAAAACTTCATGCTTGGTCCCTGTGCTAAAGTCCCTGGGTTTATACTCACCTGGAGGAGGCAGGCAGCACTGTGAGAGTCATGTTCTTCGACTTTACCAGATAAAGCTACTGGACAAGCAGGTGGATGCTCCACTAGTGACCTGGATTACCAAGTACCTCATAGGCTGCCCACAGTTTGTGAGGCTACAGAACATCATGGATATCACGATAACAGCAGAATGTAATGTACTCACTCACTTATTACTTTTTTTCTGCCCCCCGAGCAGCGAGCAGTCCAGCCGGTGAGCCGGTGTCTCTCCCCCCGGGGTCCCTGCGGCTGTTCGCCTCCAGCCAAAACCGTCGGCTGCGGCGGAACTTAGGACAGAAGATAGATTTTATTGATTCCATGATGGGGAAAGTTTTGAAAAAGTTCCCCCCAGTGGACACTAGAGAGTGCCATTACACCACCAGTAGATGATGCTGCAGATTTTGCACAGAACTGTGACCGTCAACAACTGCGGTAAATACCTCTGCGCTTCAATAAAGATTTTAAAATCCTGTTGAAAAATCTGACCAGAAATTCTACTGCCGCCTCTCTTAGACACTTCCATACCTTCACAGTTACATCATCGGGATCAACTGCCTTTCCGCTCTTCGTCCTCTTTAATGCCCTCCTCACTTCACCTTTACAAATATCCGCTACTTCGTGGGCCACAATCGTCTTCTCCCCTTTGCTTTCTTTCATTTTCCTCATTCATCAGCTCTTCAAAGTACTCCGTCCACCTTCCCATCACTCGTCTGGCACCTGTTGATACGTTTCCCTCTCTATCCTTCGTCACCCAAAACCTGCTTTACGTCCATCCTATCTCTATCCGTCTGTTTTACCAACCTGTGTAAGTCATTCTCTCTTTCCTTACTTTTCCACCGAGCATTCAAGTCATTGTCCACCCTTTGATTGGCCTTTAGTGTCCCACTTATTCCTTGCTAACATCTTTCTCTTTACATACTCCTGCACTTCATTCACACCTCATTCCACTACCAAGTCTCCTTATCTACTGTTCTTCCAGACAACACAACAAGTACTGTCCTACCTGTCTCCCTGATCACATTGGCTGTAGTTGTCCAGTCATCTGGAGGATCTCTCTGACAACCCAGAGCTTTTCTCAACTCCTCCCTGAAAACCATACAACACCCCTCCCTCTTCAGCAGTGGTAGGTGAGAGTGCAGCTAGATGACATAATATGGTGGCTTGTAGGATGAAACTGGTGTCCAGGAACATGAAAAGGACAAAGGCAGAGCAGGGGACAAAGTAGCGGCAGCTTTGTGGTCACTGATCTCCTTCAGATGACATCTTCCATACAAGATGCAGTCTACCTGTGTGCTCCTGCCCCCGCTCTCTTAAGTTACCCTATGTTCCTGTCTGTTCTGGAAAAAGTATTCAAAACAGCTATTTCCATCCTTTTTGCTAAGTCTACCACCACCTGCCCCTCTGTGTTGCTACTTTGGATACCAAACCTGCCCATCACTTCTTCAACACCACTGCTGCATGCACCAATATGTCCATTGAAGTCTGCACCACTAGCCACTCACTCACCTCTGGGGATACTCTGCATCACTTCATCTAACTCACATCCCACCTGCGGGGCATAGCCAATAACAACATTGAGCATCACACCTTGCTTTGCTACCTTTCCCCCCGGACTCCTGGACACACAGTAAATCCACCTTTTCCTGTCATCATCCCAATAACCCCAAAGTCCCTACTCTCAGTCCCAGACTCTTGCTTTTCCTCTTATCTCTCTTCTTCCGAACACGCTTTCCTCCTCTCCTTCTATGACCCACAGTCGCTCAATTCCCACTGGTACCCAAGAAGTCTTAGATTTGATTTGTTTACTGGGTTTTGGCTTAAATTTAACGCCTTACCGGTTCAGAGAGACACTGGCTTTTGCCCCCCGGGAGGCTGCACTGGCGGGTCCCTGCCGCCAGGGGGCAATTTGACGTCACGCTGGCGTCAGAAGCAGTATCTCACGCTGACCAATGGCGAAGGACGCACGCCGTTCCTTCAGCCAATCGGAGCCTCTGGGTTTTTTAAAGGTTTTGAACGAGGGGACATTTGAAATTAAACAAGCCGAGAGCAGAGGAAGCAGTAGCGACAAGCTATTCTTTTTTTTTTTTTTTAAGTCGGAATTTCACAATTTTGTCTTTTGGCCCGTCTCTATTTACCTCTGTGGAAATACAGCATTTGCTGCCCAAGATTTTGAGGTGTCCGACATCCGACAACCGTCAGGATAAAGTAGGTTTTCTAGATGTGTCGACTAAGCCGGTAGCTGCTAGCTTGCGAGGGTGAAGAGCTCGAGATGAACATCGGACATTCGTTGCTCTTTGTCATCGTGAAATAATATAAAATACTATAATTAGGAAAGTCTCTCTTGTCAACTCATTTGAGATAGGTTTACTTCTCTATGTACGTAAGGTGTAAAACAAATGCGGTGTAGCGACGGACTAACTTAAGCAGTATTCACGGTTGCTAGCGCTTGTTTCGACCGTTAACAGACCAGTGCCTTGTGAGAAAATGATTGAATATTTTATGAACACCTAACAGATAAGTCATAGTATGCTCTGTTTCTAAAACGTATTTATAGCCTTGCAAAAATATAGATGCTTTAAATCGGTATTTCAATCTTGTCTACTACTTTGAAAATTGCTGTACTTGTCGAGGTGCGTGAGGTGAAAAACAAATGTAGTCCAAGTTAACGAGTTAACTGTTAGCCTGCTTTGACTCTTGCTCGTTTCGTGACATAACAATTGCCTTAAAAATGAATATCTTATGTTCACCAAGCAGATCACACCCAGTGTGTGCGCTGTGCTTTTTTCTGAAATTTAATTTTTATATTTGCCTCTATCTGCGAGATCCAATGCTACTCGAAACCAGTTCGCACAGCCAGTGATAATTGTAGTAGTATCATTCACTTCTCTTGCGACTGTCGTGATTTTGGCTACAGATGAATCACATCAGTTTTTTTGTTTTTGTATTTTTCTTAGAGTATGGATGCTTTTTCGAGGGTCAAATCAACAAATGAGCTGAAATACCAAAAACCTGAAATGAAGGTAATGGGAAACCAGGTTTCATCCTACACAGACGTGCCCTTTGTTTTGTCTCTAATGCACTTGTCCAGTCTTTATTTACCTCCGTGTGTGTGTGTGTGTGTGTGTGTGTGTGTGTGTGTGTGTTTGATGTATGTGTGAGAGAAAACACACTTGGTCAATATGTCTGATTCTGATCTGAAGCACCGCTATAACACACTCACACACATGTGAGTGAGTGTGCAAATCAGTGTCATACCGCACCACACACTGGTACCTATCATAGTCTTGAAAGACAATCCAAAGTGAAGGAACCCTGTTAATGGATTGCTCCAGTAACTCCTCAGGTTACCAGGAAAGCCACTGCCGTCACACAGGACCCCACATAACCCCTCCAAAAATCCTTCCAGTTACTACCATCAGGTTGCTGTTACAGAGCCCCACTGTTGTGAAAATCATTTTATTCTAACTGCCTTCGCTGACCTGTACAACTTGAAATGAACCTATTCAGAACCTGTGAAGCAAACATTTCGTTATGTGTGATCGATAATAAAGGTTATCTATCTCTAAAAAGGCCAGGGGATTGTCAGACATATTGCTGAGACACAACTCAGTTGATTTATTTTTTTGATTTCTATTTCTTCACAATTGCAGTTAGATGGCTATGAACCAAAGAGGGTTCCTGTGTCCCAAAAAAATGCCAAGCCCGCAGCCCAGCCAGCTCAGCAGCAGCGGGTTCTCGGTGTGTCAAATGGACCCCAGCGTGTTCAGCGGCCCGCGGGCCAAAAGAAACTGGCGCCTGCCCCTGTTGCTGGCAAGTCCACACACCCGGGAAGTCAGAATGTGAACCCTGTGACTCGGACTGTGCACCCCATGGCTAAGCCCCAGCCAAAGGCGAACGAGACCAACACAAATTCAGAGTCGGAAAAATCATCAGCGGCATCTGAGAAGTCCCAACGTGAGTTTCTTTTCAAAGATCAACCGACTAATCTACAGAAGCTTGACGTGACATTGGTTTGTTTTCTCAGATAAACCAGACAAGAGTGGATCCACGGACACCGCAAGTTCAAAGTAAGTCATTTTCTTCTCTTTGTCTCAAGTTATGCATTATAAGTCAGTCAAATGTGGAACGACTTGCTTCTGGCCACACAGGAAGCGCTGGAGCCTGGAAAATTTTGAAATAGGCCGTCCGCTGGGAAAGGGCAAATTTGGAAATGTCTACCTGGCGAGAGAGCGACAGAGCAAGTTCATCTTGGCCCTGAAGGTGCTTTTCAAAAAGCAGCTGGAGAAGGCGGGGGTCGAGCATCAGCTGAGGCGGGAGGTGGAAATCCAGTCTCACCTCAGGTAAAGCAAAATGAGGGCTGGTGTCGTGCTGTGAGTGAAGGACAGCCCCTTTTACTGCCTGCAGGGGGTGTTTTAGAATATCATGGTTGACTTTGAAATGAGGACCAGCGCTCCTTCCTGCTAATAGATAATGACCAGGTGAGGGGAGGGATTTGGGATTTTCTGCAGATGTGGGATATTAGGTTATTTAACAACTCATTTGGCTTGTAATTTATATACTTCTACATTTTATACTTGTTTTAATTTTTTTACATTACATCTTTACGTTTTTTTGATGTTTGCTGTCATAATCTCTTAACAATACTCATCCAGTGCACTGCGGACAGCAAGGTAGGAATTTCAGTGTATGGGGAAACACATTTCTACTCTGTGCATGTGACAAACACTTTGAATCTTGAATCTTAACCTAATCGAAGAGGTCTCTGATCGGGGGGCAGTGAAATTTTTTGAATGTTTCGACCATTTTTATCTCCCTCTCTATCCATATATTCCACACCCTTGCAAATTTAAATGTCTTTAAATACACTGGCAGGAATCCAACATATTGTGGTTAATGGCTAATAGGAGGCAGAAGAGGTCTTCCGTTATCATGTAATTTCCATACGGTGCTGATAGTGGGTTTGGTATGAGTTGGTCTGTGGCGCTACGGTATCGCTGCATTTAGGCGGGGTTCTGACTTAAAGGCGTTCAGTCATAATTTCCCCTTTGTTTTTAATTTTTAAAGCAAATTGTTTTGTTTGTCCGTTTTTGCTCTTGAAACGACAGCAATATTATGTTTTTTTTTTTGTTTTTGAGTGGAGCGGGTTTCTAAGGCTCTCCCTCTGCATTCACATCCTGCAGGCATCCCAACATCCTGCGCCTCTACGGGTATTTCCACGACGCCTCCCGGGTGTACCTCATCCTCGAGTTTGCCCCAAAAGGAGAACTGTACAGCCAGCTGCAGCGCTGCGGCGGCTTCACCGAAGAACGGAGTGCAACCGTAAGTGTCATTGACAAGACATAGTCGTGCACAATCATTAGGCCCGTGTCTTAGTGCCGGGAGAGTTTTCATGATCATCAAATTTATAAAGAAACCACCCCTGATATTTTCATGTGTTGCGGTCTGATCATCGGCCGGACTAGTACGTCATGGAGCTCGCAGACGCCCTCAATTACTGCCACTCCAAGAAGGTGATCCACCGGGACATTAAGCCTGAGAACCTTCTGCTGGGAGCCAACGGGGAGCTGAAGATTGCCGACTTTGGCTGGTCTGTTCACACGCCGTCCTCCAGGTATGCACACACATGCCGTGGGGGTCAGGTCGTCCCATGGGAAAGTGCAAACTATTCCAGTCATCAGACGGAAAATCTCAAAATGTTCTGGAAAAGTGTTTAGATATTGTTTTTCTTAGTGTCACTCGTGTGATTTAACCCTCTGACTGTATTCATTGTGAAGACGGAATATCAAGTCAGTTATAAATTTGCTGTGTTGGAAGAGTAATTTTAAAGCTACAGTTTTGGTGGAAAGACAGACCTCAAGGCTAAATTTACAGAATTGTTTTTGCAATTACCTGAAAATGTTGAAGAGGTTCCATGTAAAGACCAGAGCAGGGAAAGTATCAAGAACTTTGTTTACCAGTATAAGAGTTGAAAGAAGTAGGCCTTGTAATTCTATTTTTTAACCTGCAACAATGAAACTCCAGGTATGCACACACATGCCGCGTGGGTCAGGTTGTCCCCTGGAAAACGACAACATTTCCAGTACTCAGGGGGAAACATTTCAAAATGGAAATTTGTTCCAACATTGCTTTTCTTCGTGTCACTGTCGAGTGATTTAACCCTCTGACTGTATGCACTGTGAAGCAGAATGTCATGTCAGTTATAAATTTGTTGTGTTGGAAGAATAATTTTTAAAGCTACAGTTTTTCTTGAATGGAATAAATGACCTCAGGGCTAAATTTCTAGAATTATTTTTGCAATTACCTGAAGAGTTGATGAATGAGGAAAAAGAAAGAAGGGTAGAATAGGTGAACATTGTGGGCCACCAAGTAGCAGAGATTCATAGAGGCGAAGTGAAGTGGATGAACAGTGGAGAGGCAGTTGGTCCTGATGACACACCTATGGTGTTATGGAAATGTCTGGGAGAGGCAGCTTTAGAATTATTTGTTGGATCATTCAACATTACCTTAGAGTAAGAGGATGCCTGAGGAATGGAGAAGTGTAATGGTGCCCATTTTTATGAATAGGGAAATTCTGAATTTTGGCAACTGTAGAGGAATACAGCTGATGAGCAAAGCAATGAAGTTGCAGGAACGAGTAGTGGAAACTAGACTGTCAGTATTTGTGAACATCAGTATGCTTTCATACCCAGAAAGAGTTTCTTGAAATATTTGTGTAATTCCCTTAAAATGTGAAAGAAACTGCCAAGTAAAGACCAGTGCAGGGAAAGTATTGAGAAATCTGTTTATTGGTGTAACTGTTGAAGGAATTTGGCCTCATGATTCTTGTTTCCTAACCCGCCTCGACGAAACTTTACCGATGCTTTGTTCCTCTTCCTGCCCTCGGTCACAGGAGGTCCACCCTCTGCGGAACGCTGGACTACCTGCCCCCAGAAATGATCGAGGGAAAAACTCACGACCAGGGCGTGGACCTGTGGAGCCTCGGCGTCCTCTGCTACGAGTTCCTAGTGGGAAAGCCTCCCTTCGAGGCCGCGACCCACGAAGACACCTACCGCAGGATATCGAGGGTGAGGCACAACGCGGGTTGACGTAGTTTGTTCAGTTTGACTCAGGATTCAAACACAGACCTATGCAGAGGCGATAAAGGGAATCGCCTGATCTGTCAGAATTCTTCTTCCTCTCCTCTCAGCTAACCCCCCCCAGGGGTTGCCACAGCAAATCAACCTCCTCCGTCAAGCCCTATTCCCTGCATCCTCTCATCACACCTACTAACTTCATCTCCTCTTTCACCACATCCATAAATCTTCTCTCTGGTCTTCTTCCAGACCTCCTGCCTGGAAATTCCAGCCCCATATCCTTCTACCAGTATATTCACTTGCCCTCCTCTGTATGTGACCAAAAAGCAGCGCGTCCGGCCTCTCTGACCTTCTCTCCAAAACATCTAATATTTGCTGTCACTCTGGACTCATTCCTGATCCTCTCAATCCTGGTCACTCCCAAAGAGAACCTCAACATCATCATCTCTGTAATCTTCTTGTCTGCTTCCTGTCTTTTCTTCAATGCTGTGTCTCTAAACCTCACAGCATCGCCGGTCTCACCACTGTCTTGTACACCTTTCCTTTCTTTCTGGCTGATATTCTTCTATCTCATAGAACCCCTGACACTTTTCTCCACCCATTCCAACCTGCTTATACCTGTTTCTTCATCTCTTTTCCACTTTCTCCATTGCTCTGGACTGTTGACCACAAATACTTGAAATCCTCCACCGTCTTTATCCCCACTCCTTGTGGCCTCACCGTTCCACTTGGGTCCCTCTCATTCACACATATATTCTGTCTTGCTGTGACTAACCTTCACTGCTCTCCTCTCTGGAGCATCTCTCCATCTCTTGAGAGTTTCCTGCACCTGCTCTTTGCTCCCACTACAGATCACAATGTCGTCTGCAAACATCATGGTCCATGGAAGTTCCTGTCGAACCTCATGTTCGCCTGTCCGTCACCACTGCAAGATAAGAATGGGCTCAGAGCCAATCCCTGATATAGTCCCACCTTGAACTTCTTTGTCACACCTGCAGCAACCCTCACCACTGTCTTACAGTGAGCATACATGTCCTGCACCACTCTAACATACTTCTCTGCCACCCCAGATTTCCTCATACAATACCAGAGTTCCTCTCTTGGCGTCCTGTCGTTTGCTTTTTCTAGGTCTACAAAAGCGCAATGCAGCTCCCTCTGACCTTCTCTGTACTTCTTCATCACCACTTAAGCAAATACTACATCTGTAGTACTCTTTCTAGGCATGAAAGCATACTGCTGCTCACAAATGCTGACTTCTGCTCTCAGTCTAGTTTCCACTTCTCCTTCCCATTCATTGTACAGCTCATCAGCTTTAGTCCTCTATAGTTATCACAAGTCTTCACATCCTCATTATTCCTAAAAATGAGCGCCATCACGCTTCTTCTTCATACCTCCACCATCCTCTCTCTCTCCAAGATCCTCTTGAATAATCTAACCAGGAACTCTACTGCCGCCTCTCCTCGTCACTTCCATACCTCCGCAGGTGTATCATCAGGACGTTGTTATTCCGACTGATCCAGTGTGAGAGTCGCAGGTTGGATTTGTATTTGGTTTGGGCGAAGGTTTTATGCCCTTCAGACGCAAGCCTCTGCGTCTATCTGGGCTTCTGGCCGGCTCCCAAAGACTCCCCGGAGGCTGCACACCTGATCTGTCGGAGTTAATGACCGTTAAAAGGATTGTCTCTGTGCATTCAGAAATGTCACGGCCCGGCGCTGAACATCACGACTGCTGAGCTGTCAGGGACGATAACGCTGGAATGTAATGCTACTCGCTCATTCATGACTTGTCGTGCCCCCTCCCCATCCTCCCAGGTGGAGTACTCGTACCCAGCACAGGCCAACATCAGTGCCGGAGCCAAAGACTTGGTGTCCAGGCTGCTGAAGCACAACCCCGCGCACCGACTGCCCATCCAGGGAGTCCTCACTCACCCCTGGGTGGTGGAGCACTCCACCAAGAAGCCCAGCACCCCGAGCAGGGAGTAGTCCAGCCAGTGAAGTGCTGTTCGCCTCCAGGCAAAACCCGTCGGACAGAGCCGCGATCAATGACAAGTCCCATGTTGTTTTTTGTTTTGTTTTTTACCTCCAGGCGTCCTGGAGCCGGCTGAGTATCCATTTACCTTTCTCTCCTTTCACTTTCCCTTTGTTTCCCTGTAAATATTTTGCTGTCTCTCCAGAAGCGAATTATATTTTATTGATGAAGCTACTTGAAATTAAAAGTTGTTTGTCTGCATGTGGGTGTAACTTCCCGACATTTCGGGAAGGGGTTGTCTGTCGGAAGTTCAGCAGCTCCGTGTGACTGATGAGTGAGGATTCACACTTGTGTGTGTGTGTGTGTGTGTGTGTGTGTGTGTGTGTGTGTGTGTGTGTGTGTGTGTGGGGGAGAGGGGGTGTGGGGGGGTGTGGGGGTTTGG
>CAAKHD010000693.1:10270-28881 GCA_901007705.1 Fistularia tabacaria
TTCCCCATAAAATGGGTTTCCCCCCCCCCCAAAACAAAAACCCCCCACCCCCACAAAAACCCCCCCCCCCCCCCCCCGGGGACAAAGGGGGGGGGGGGGGGGGGGGGGGGAGCAGTAGTTTAACCGATGACCGACAGAAAGTATTTATTGCATTCTTTCCTAAAAAACAAAAAAACAGAACCTGGAGAAACTTCCCTGTACTCGTGGTGACATCCTGGAATCCAGGTGTTCTCCACTGCTCCGCTGTCTGCGCGGCCCCGTGGTCGCCGGGACGACAAGGAGCCGTAAAACTTGAAGCGGCTGACGATACAAAGCAGAGCCTCCGCCTTTCACGTTAAATACATTCACATACTGACAGGTGTGTTTTGACCGGATGGGAGTCTTTATTGGCTTTAACATTTAATATATAATAAAAATAGTTTTCTCTCTCT
This sequence comes from Fistularia tabacaria, assembly GCA_901007705.1. Lineage (NCBI taxonomy): Eukaryota > Metazoa > Chordata > Actinopteri > Syngnathiformes > Fistulariidae > Fistularia > Fistularia tabacaria. Next base: position 10,702 of record CAAKHD010000693.1, read on the forward strand.
CTCTGATATGTTTGGACCAAGCGCCAAGTGAAGGTCAACGGGACGGGGGAAGGGCGAGGAGAAGGTGGAGACTTTTGGTGTCTGGACTAAAACCGGGAGACCGACAGCTGATTTCGCGAAAGAGAAGAAAGATGGAATCGCTCTTTATTGTCATGCTGATGATGGTGACCGAGGATCCGTCCTAAAGTCCAGGGGTTAGAACTCCAGGACGAGTTTAAAAGCCAGAAACAACGGACACTGTCTCTTTAAATAATTTCCCAGGAGTCCTCGCTTCTCCTGGATGTCAATGCAGGACCTCAGAGACGCTGGAAATGGTCTGACGTTTAAAGAAAAAAAAAAAAATTCTTCCTAGAAAAGGTTGTTCTGGTGATCCTTGGGTTCCATGATTTTCCAGAACAGTTCCTTAAAAGATTTTTTTTTTTTTTAAAAGTAGCTGAAATGGATTTAAATAAAACCGTTGCTTAAAAAAAACAAACCAACTCAAAACTAAAAAGAAACACAAACGTCGAAACCTGATTGTCTCTAAAAGGCGACGCCGCGCATTGGCCGTGTGGCGCGGCGCCGTCAGCCTCAGGCCTCCAGCAGCCACTGCTGTGTCTGCGAGGCATCACAGATCGCCATGGCGACATAACCCTTGGGCCCCACCGGCTGCGCGACTGACAGACACTGACCCACCGACACCTGGTAGAGACGGCTAGATGTCTGAGGAGAGAGTAAGAGACAGAAAGACGGACGCTATTATTGGACGCTTGACAATCTCAGGACACCAAACTGATTTTGTATGTGTGTGTGTGTGTGTGTGTGTGTGTGTGTGTGTGTGTGTGTGTGTGTGTGTGTGTCTCTCTCTCACCCCTAAGCTCCACTGCTGCGACCCGCCTGAGCCGTGACATTTCATCAGCCTCGGGGGGTCAAAGGTCCTGACCTCCGACACGTCCAGGCACAGCAGACCTGCCAGGATCAGCTGACCCTCCTCATCGTAGCTCCAGTCCTGCGTGGTCCGACGCAAAAACACTCACACACGTTAAACATTACGGGTCAAAACAATGGCGAATCGACAGAAATAAACATTTAAGCATTACGATTAGTTTGAACATTGAACCTCTACTCGAGGATGAGAAAGATGAAATCGCTGAATAAAACGACGATTCCAGAGGAATGGGTTCACCTGCTCGGGTTCTCTGGGGTCACACGGCTTGAGGACGACGGCGCCGCCCTTCTGGCTGGCTCGACCCTGGGCCACCAGGCACCGACCGGTCGCCAGGTTACGGAGCTGAAAAGGGGGTTGGGGGGGGATTTGTAAGTCTGTCGTTTGGCGGCGATGGCGAGCGGAGCTGCATCCTTCATCCCCACTCAGCCAGAACTTGCGACGACGTCAGCAGGTTTTTTTTAGCTAAAGCTCATCTATTTCCTTGTCCCCCCTCAATTTTTTTTTCTGATTTTTCAGCGATCATTCAGACTTTCTTTCTGACATTTTGTTTTAGTCAGGCAGTTTGGGGATTTTTTTTTTTTTTTTTTCCTCTCCAAATTAACTAAAGTGACTGGGACACCTTGCAGCGCTGGCTGTGAGCCATCAGGCCACTGAAGGACGCAGCCTCGCAGAAACGGGTTCGGCTCGGGGCAAAAGGTCGGGTACCCGTCCTCGCTGCAGGACCTTGGGCCGTCTCAGGCCCTTGTTGACGAAGAGCTGCGGCGGCGGCTTGTTGCCGTGCGCGGCGGTCTGCATCTCGGGGTAGATGGTTTCCAGGTACCAGCGGAAGGAGTGACACTGGAGCCGCTTCCTCAGCGCCGCCCGCTCGCTGATGTCGCCGTAGCTCCGCTCGCGCAGCTCGGGGCGCAGGGACAGGAACTGCTCCTGCAGGGAGATGGATGTCAGGAGGGGACATCAGATGAAGCCTCATCTGTGTGTGTGTGTGTGTGTGCGTGTGTGTGTGTGTGCGTGTGCGTGTGTTTACCTTGTATTCATCGAGCCAGACGTGCGCGAGCCGCAAGGAATTATGGGCCATGGTGTCCTGCCCCCCCGGAGAGCCATAGGGCCGCCGCTTCCTGAAGATGTGGCCGACTCTGGAGCATGGGATGATGAGCAGCTGGCCGCCGCACATCCATATCTAGAGACGCGCACGCACGCACGCACGCACGCAGGCACACACGCACGCACACACACACACACACACACACACAGAGTCAAAAATGCGCTACCACTCCTTCACAATTCATTTATTCATTTGGTTTCAAATAAGTTGTTTTTTCTCACGAGCCAGCGTTTTTCTGTCACCGTAGATACCACCTGAGTATTGGCTATCTGTATGAAACAATGGTTCAATCTGGACTTTCAGACACGCACAAGCGAGGGTGATAAAAATATCAAATCCCACAAAAGTCAGTCGTCATGACAATGGCCGACAAGTGGTTTGAGCCCCGGGTGGTTTATGATCGGCTCGTGGGGGGCGATACTGGCGAGTTTGGGTGCAAAGACGGCCCCTGACGGAGTGTCTGAAATTAAACTTGGTTCTCACCCTGAAGGAGATCTCCAGGTTCTCCCCGCCCCAGATATCCATGCCGGCGTCATATTGGCCGAGATCGTTGAAGTACTTCCTGTCCATCGCAAACAACCCGCCCGCCATGGTGGGCGACCTGAATGGGGCGGGGTGTCAATAAGCGAGGGTGAATCGGTTAAAGGTAGTTACTTAACCGGTCAGTTTCCTTATTGATCCACTGACCTGATGGGTGCAATGGCGGCGTGCGGCCCGGTCAGCTGGGAGGGGGGTACCGGGTCCCACTTAAAGTGCAGCCCCCAGTTGAAGCCGCCGCGAACGATGGGAGAGGGCGAGTACACCAGCGTGTCGGCCGAGATGATGTCGATGACGGGACAGACGACGGTGTGGCGGTCCAGGTGGATCGGAGCCAGGAGGGGCTGCAGCCACTGCTGGTTCACCTCGCAGTGGCTGTCGAGGAAGACCAGCACCTCGCCTGGACACACACCGGAGGTCAGGAACGAGGCCGCGGGAATTTGTAGGGAGGAGGGGATACGGGGCGCAGGATGTACCGGTGGCGTGCGAGGCTCCTATCATGCGTCCCCTGATGAGTCCCTCTCTCTTGCGATTGCGTACCAGCTTGACCTTCCCGCTCAGCTCCTCCTTGATGTTATGATCCAGCTCATCCTTCAGCTCGTCTGCATCGGGTAAAGAGCGGCGGGGTCAACGTCTAATAGCTAATCGGCGTCAGGAGTCGCGCGCGGCACTCACCCAGCTCGCTGTGGTCATCCACTAGGATGATCTCGTGCAGCAGGTACGACGGCGTCCGGTCCAGCACGCTGTGCACTGTCCTCAGCAGCGCCGACAGCGCCTCGTTGAAGAAGCAGATGACGACGCTGGCCGAGGGCAGGTCCCGGTGATACGTCTGCTGCCGGCACCTGTGGAGGGACAACTCTGCTGTGATTGGACCGGGCGTCCCCCGTGTGATTGACGGAGACGGACGGTTGGAATAACCAATTTGAAATGTTTCACATGAGACCTTCAGAGATCAGATGTCTCCGGGGAGACAACCTTGACCAAGGAAAGACCAACAGGCTGAAAACAAAAAGACATCTTTTAAACTCAATGCGGTCTTGAACGTGTCAGAGAAAAGCAAAGCGTCGGAATTCCGTTGGTACAGCGCGAAGTCACGCGATTTTTAACACTGACTCACATATGGTGAACGCAGCATGATCAAATTAAGCAGACAACCAGCCAACGTAAACAAAGCTGCCTTCCTCGTATAGCGCGGCATGACGACGTATTTGTCCGCTCCGGTCGCCAACTCGTTCAAGTGAAAATACCTCACTGACTTGTTTAATTTCCTGTCACTTCAGCCAGTGAGATGGAATAATGGGATCTGTGGGGCGACCCAGTAGCATAATTCAACACTCGGCTGACCGACGCGGCTCCTTACTGGGCGTCTCTGGTGTCGGGCAGCTCGCGATGGTGACCAAGTCTGCTTGAGATCAGCACGTTGAAGGCGTGACGGTGGTACCCTGTGTCTCTCAGCTCTTGGTCAGCCTCGTTGAAGATCATACCTACACACGCGCACAAAAGGTCCTTCAGCATCAATATGCATCCTTCACCAAATGAACTATCCCCATGGTGTCACTAGCGCCCTCTAGAGGACCCAGTGTCAGAATGACAAGTTCAGACCAAACAGTATGAATGAATGGAGGCATCCGCAGTTGGCAATATTCACTCTTTTGGCCCAGAATAATGAAGAACTGTGAGTCAAGGAAAATATTGACACTGTGACTGATTTCCACACACGCCTTCGTTCCAACTTTTAAAAATCCTGTTTTTCAGATTGGAATTAGCTTCTGAATAAATCAGATACCAGAAATGTGACGCAAAATTCTTTCGCATTTTGGATCTCTATCATCTTCAGGCGTTTCAGCACCGACTTCATGTGCGTCGATGTGAACTAAAGATAGGCTCGTGCACGCTCCCCTGCCCCCGTGCCACTCACCCATCTCCGGTGACAGCTCCGGTCCGTGATTGGCAGGCAGGAGTCGACGCCCCGCCCTCTGCCCGGCCACGCCTTTCGTGAACAGCTGAGCGCGGGTCCTGACCGGGGTCCGGTCGTGACCCGGCTCGGTTGCCATGGAGAAGTAGAGGAAGAGGAGGACGGACCATGTGGCGGAGGTGACGAGGCACCCGTAACAGAAGTACCTGAGTGTGACACTGGCCATATTGGCCAAGTGAGCGTCACCTTACATCACACTACTGTTGGGGGAGGGGGGGGCAGAGAGAGAGAGAGGGGAGACCAATCAATCATTAAACTATTAAACCATTTAAATCTTTTTACATATCTTGTTTTTGACCTTTACTCAGATCAGAGAAGAGTTCTAATTTGAGAAAATCAAAAGACCAAACTGCACCAAAAATAGACAAGTGAGGAATATATTGTTTGAACGGTGGGTGCTTGATCCAGATTTGACACTCATTGTAAGACAGAGTGAGAATCTATGCTGCAGATATATTTTGTTACCTAAAATGTACTATTCTATCAAACAAAATGAACATTCTTGTTAAACCTCTCCCTTCAGGAAGGTGTTGATCAGGTGCAAACAACAGCTGATTCAACATGTGACCCCACGTGAGAAGTCTGATGGCTCTAAATAAAAAACTGGTGAATGATTTTTAACCGAGAACTGCAGCAAAGCAATTACCTGTTACTTATTAACTGTCGAGGCCAGGACCCCGACCCACCTGTCACCAGACCTTCACTCAGCCTGCATAGACCAGTTGGAGCGCAGATCAGCTGACCAAAACTGTCAGTCATCCACCAAACTTCATTCATTAATCTGCTGTTTTAAGCAAAATGTTTAATTTCAAAGCAGCTGAATTTTCTTTCTCTGGCCATAACCGTCACCCTTCGGTACATCATCTTTCACATGAGAAAGATTTCTTTTAACTACAGGTGAGAATCACCTGTAAAAATACCACAATTATTCTAAAAGTACGCAACTTTCATGTGAGTAGCAGAGTGGCGAATTCAAGGACAGATCCATGAGATGCGAGAGAACAGATAATCATTAAAAATGATGTTGATCGCTTGACTCTGCACGATTTAACCTTCAACTTTCCACTCTGTATATCAAGAGGGTTTTAGTCCGAGTGGACAAGCAGTGAAATCTGGTTCAATATTTATGACAGTCAAAGTTTGCAAGTCTGCCGACCCGGAACTCACCGAACCCTCACACCCCGGAGCCACAGTGCTGGAAGGAGATTTAAAATCATTTTCTCAGCAAAGTCGCCGATTTGAGTCACATCACAGGGACCGGTTCTCTCGCGGGAGAGCATCTGGTCATTGAACGCGATGTCGATCTCCGGTTATTTCCACACTCGCTTTTCCCGACGTTGCCTCCTCACAGGCGAACCAATTACAGGGATTCAGGTAAAATCTCGGACCTAAGCCGCGCTAGCCACACCGCGTCCGATAATGGAACTTAGCCTCTCTCGCCATCGCTAGCTAAACTCGGCGCTCGATTGTGAAAATTATTACATTCGAGCGGTTCCAATTCCCGACCAAACATATCGCGTTTGTCGCGAGTGACATTCGAGCCGAATATTCTCGCTGTACTCACGGCTCATCGGCTCGTAGCACTTTGTTTTGCGGCACTCCGGCCAACTGGCTGAACGCCGTCCGGCTACAGGTCTGTTAGCCGCTGCGCTTCAAATTAGCAGGATTTCCAGCGGAATTCTGACTGTGGCTGAGGATCAACACACCGCGACATCCGGCACTTCCGGTCGCACCTTTCACAATAAAAGCACCGATACGAAACAATGTTTGTTGACTTTTCCTCCAGCTTGATGTGTTAAACACGTGGCGATGACAGAATCTACTTTACTCAAGTACAGGCACTTTAATTTGTCAGAATTATATCAAATTACATATGATACGTGTGACGCAACAGTCACAAATAGACGAAGAAAAGTTGCCAGAACAAAAAAAAATAATAATTTGTGTTTAACCTCATAGAAGAACTTCATATTCGTTGCGGGGGGTTAAAGAAAACATTTCTTTATAGTCAATGAAACTAGAGTATTCAAGAAAAGTCTCAATTTCAAGTGCACAGATGTATTTCTTAATACAGTGCAACGGCAGGGCGACTTGTGACACCTTTTTTAGTATGACTTGGTATGACGGGCGGGTCTTTCTGAAAATAATATAAATCCATAGCTGTGTCTGAAAAACTAGCACGAAATTCAGAGTAAATTTCTTAACAAACCGTCTTTTCCGTGAGTGGCGTCTCATTAAAAACAATTAAGGATTCAAGGAACTTTTATTGTCATACCAGCACACCTTACAGTATGTGGAACGAAACGAGTACCCAGGTCCGGTTTCAAGCCATGAAAATAAAATAGAGCAAAGAAACAAAAACAAGAGTAAAAATCTCACAGAAGGATTTAAGGCAGAAGTGAGCACTGTTGGCACTAAATTTTCTTATAAAAGCAAGGAGGTAGTTGTATTGTTATTGCACCCGTGGTCATGAAATGAAACATGAAATGTTGCACCTTCATTGTTTCAAGAAGTGTCTGACTTCCGGGGTGTGTCGTCCGCTCAGGCGGGCCGCGCAGGGGACTTCCGGTTGAGCACCCACCCACCTGCTGGAACAGTGAAGGGTTGTCTCACCTTGCAGCTCTTGCAAGGAGGAGGTCATTTTTCAGGCCTTTTCACCTCAACTCAGTCTTGTCAAGTCCTTTTGTAGCCCTTGACTAGCTCAAAATTAATTCACTTTATACTTAATATTACCTCCACACATTTATGTTTTTGTGATGAGTACATTGCAGACATGGAGTGATTCATAGTATTGAAGAGCAAATAACTGTCCAGCTGCACGTCTGGAAGTGACATAATGTCATTTGGCAACAGTTCTTATTAAACGTCTGAGTCATGATTTCACTTCCCTGTGGGTTCTGGTTAAATGAAGATAATGCAGGAAACCCTCTTCACCAGCTCAGCACAATTTTACAACTGAAATTAATATTATCATCACTGTTTGGAGACTTATACGATGGGAGAGCACTTCTAAAATTAACATTTAAAATTTGACTGAATAGCATTCAGCAAGGTGCTACGAAAAGGTTGCAGTACCAACGCTTGACATTTTGATATTGGTAAATTTAAAGTGACATCAATTCAAGTAAGTGTAAAATAATAATAAAAAAAAATCTATATTTTTAAGAGACAAATCTGTGTTCCACACAAGATTTGTGGATTAAAGTTTTTTCGGTGTAGGTGTGAGAGATGCTGCAGGAATTTTCCTCCTCAAGATCATCATCAGGTTCTCAGGAGAGGCACCTTTTGTGGTTCTTCACTTCTGCATGTAGCGAGTTTTGAGTGTTTAAGGCCCAAAAAGACGGTTGATTAAGTCAACGGGGAAAAAAAAAAAAAAAAAGATTTTTAGATTTGACAAAGAATCTATAACTGGCTGTCCTTTAAGTGTGCCCTCAGCAAATCCCTGAGGAATTCTCTAGAGGCCATAGCTGCTCGCACAAAGTTTTAGATAGAGATGTTGAGTCACGTGACTTAAGTATCACATCACAAACGCGCTTCCTCAAGATGTAAAATATTTTATTTTCTGTAAATGATTCTAAATCAGATTCCACATTATTCCCCAAAACAAAACAAAAAAAACACAAACATCATTATTGTCACACTCTGTTCACATCTGGTAATAAAAAAAAACAACAAAACAGAACAAAAAAAAAACTTGTGTCGACTAACTGTACATCAGCGCGTCCCGATAAAACTTCGTCTGTACACGGCAGCAGGACTCGACGCACAAACAGAAACACGCCTGCAGCCAAAACTCCGGGAGAGAAAACAAAAAAACGAAAAAACAGAAATCAAGGCCGCAGTGATACCTGCCTGATGCTCAGGAAGCACCTGTCACAGTTCTGTCCAATCAGAACGCAGGACACCAAACTCCAGACAGGCAGGAGATGACGGTGAGGATGAGGATGTTAAGGTAGCTCTTGGTGGAGTGAAATTCTAAACTTTTTAATTTATGGTACAGATATTTACAAGCCGCGATGCCGGAACCACCGTGGATTTAGAAAATAGCTTCATTCAGTAATAAATACAAAAAAAAACCAAAAAGAAAAAAAAACAAAAACAAAACAAAAAAAAGAAGAATCTCTTATTTTACAGGAAATTAAAAAAAAAGTGAGGAAGAGTCAAGTATCTGGGAATTTTTCTGGTTTTATCTGTTGTGATTTTTTTAGTTTTATCTTTTAGTGCAAGTTAATAAACCTCCCTTTGAGGATGACGACATTCGATATTTCAGTGGCGTTTACACTCACATTTACATCTGTGGTCCTTTTTACAAATGTACACCCAGAGGACCAGCCTCTTCAGTAGCCCCGCCCCCCTCTGTCACCTGGTGACCTCTGACCTCACTCACCCCGCTGTCATTATCATGTCTGATCGAAGCTGATATAGAGTTCGTCCTGCCTGCGAGCGGCAGGAAACACAGACATCGGCACAGAGAGTGCGCTCAGTTCATCCATTTGCGGCAGTTGAAGGCGCCGCAGTGACAAGGGATCTTGTGTTGGTCGTCCTCCAGGTCAAACTTGTAGTCGTAGCACAGCTGGGGAGGAGAGGGGAAGATCCCATTTTAGCTTTTATTTTAGCTGTTTTTTAGCTCTTTAGCAGCTATTGTTGTGGCTGATTTTAATCCAAAACTCGCAGTGACGTTGAGTGTTATCTTGCTTTAGATTCACGCATTCTTGTTCATGCTAAACGACCGAACTGACGGGTTTGCCCACTCTACCTCCTCTCCTCTCTGGATACGTCTGCAGGAGCTGATGATTATCTTGTTCTCCTTCTCCACGGTGACCACCTCGGTGATGCAGTTGGGAGCACACGAGTGGTTGATGTACCTGCCAGTCACACAGGGGAGAGCGAGCATCGTTAGCTGACAAGCTCGGCAGACACCGGCGACGTCGCGGAGCAGCTCCTCGAGTCCCACCTGGCAGGTCCCCCTGTGATGGTGGCGTCAATCACGAAGTCGTTGTCGATGCGGAACATGTACACTCCTCGGTTCTGCATGGCGAGTACAGGTTAGTATGAAAACTTCAGAACCGCCCCGCGAGCGGAGTCTCCGGTCCGAGACACGCGATTAGGGACACTTAACTGAACAACGGCTAAGGTACGTTGGCATTTCTGTGTTTTTACTCTGCAACAATAGTGTATATGCACGTCTTACTGCGTGTTATTGTGTGAACTGTGTTGTCGCGAGTGTGAAATCCTGTGTTACCTGAGACTCATACAGTCTCTCCTTACGGTTGGCGACTTCACTTCTGATGATGGTGCCAATGTACTCGATCACCATGGTGCATTTTTCGATGTCTCTGGCGGCGTAGAGGCCCAGTCCCTGAACACACACACCCATAACGGTTGGTGACTTCCTGTTTCGGCCATATGACCGGCTCCGTTTTTTTTTGTGTCGCGTCTCACCTGGATGCGGGAGCGTGCCAGATAGACGTTGCTTTTCCACTCGGCCTTCATGCGTCGGTACTGGGACGACTTGGAGTGGCGTCCTTGGTGAGCCCCGGCCACCGACTCGCCAGGAGACAGGGAGATGACGCCGGGAACGAGTCCGACGATGGAGCCCACTGAGCCCTGGCACCTTGGGGCAATGCTGGTCAACAGGTATGGCCTGCCATTGAGTTCATTGACTCCATTACATCGTACACACAATTACATGGCGAGAGGCTCTCGTGAATCTTTAGCCTTCAGATTACTGGTGTGGGAAGAGGTTTATCGTGGCGAGGGAACATCACCTTTGGTGACACGTTTGCTGCGTCTTGATGCAAAATTCAAGTTTAATTTTGTTTTCATTCGGATCCTTCGAAAGTGCTTGACCCATTAAGTATTTCCAAATACGGTGATTTGGTTCACATTTTTGGAGTTATTCCCTGAAAATAACCCGCTATGTTCATTATAGGATTCTGGTTCTTCAGTTAAATATGCCTCGGATATGTGGTCACTGGTTTGCTGGTTCTTAACATTATCAGCTCTGCTTTTTTACCTTTTGGCCTGATAGGCTTTAGGTTCTGACCGGGCGGAGCCGGACGGGTTGAAAGCCAGGGGCCACTCCATGAGCGGGTTCCTGCCATATCGGAAGGTGTATCTCTCGCAGGCCTCCACACCTGGCAACTGCAGACCCGGGGGGGAGGGGGAGGTCAGTGTGGGGTCACAGGGGGTCAAGAGAGGTTCTGTCCTGGGTGCTGGCGGGACGTACCGACTCGATGATACGGCTAACTGCCGACGTGGTGAGGCCGAACAGATCCTCCCCTTTTAGGTAAATGGGAAACAGCTTCAGCATGCCCGTGGAGGAGCGGAGGCGGGACACGGGGTCCAGGATCTGGCCCCATACGCCTGAGGGAGGCGAGGAGCCAAGTTAGGGAGTTGGTGCCTGCCTGATAACCTGACATGTAATATTTACTTACCTTTCGGTGTCGCCGCTGTCAGGATGAGGTCATCATATCCCTTCTCCACCACTTTGACTTTGAAGAGTGGTTTCCCCTCCTCTTCCTCGATGTAACACATGTATTTGCAGCGTCTGGAGGAGGGAATTATTGATTAGCGGCGTTAATCTGGAGCTTTTTCCGTTCACTGGGAATTGCTGACATTCAAGATACCAAAATGTACAAGATTTTCTGCTTGATACCCTCAGTAGCATCTTCAAATATTTTACAGCTGAAACGACACGGCAATACTGGAAACAGTTCAAATTTGATATTGACACAAAAAAAAATACAATTAAATGTATGCAAACAAATTCTGGAACCATAAAAACAAGAAATTTGTTTTCTTTTCATAATATCAAATACTAGATATCGCCTTCGAGAGATGCCATGTCCTCAGCTTTTTTTATTCTGCTCTCATTTAACAAATAATCGGTGGAAGTGTTGCCGTTTTTCAAAATAAAAACCCTTTACAGTTTATACTTATCGACCAAGTCAAGAGACATTACTTTCGGCTGAGATTTCTAAAACAAAATGCATGGATCAATAGAGAGGTCCATTCTACAAGGATCTGGATGTGTCACGTTATGACTGATGTCCATTACCCGATCCTGGGTGGATACCTGACGACCCCAAATAGCACAGAGGAAAAGACAGAGGGCAGCAGAGGCAGAGGATGAAGCAGAAGCGGGAAAAGTGATGGCAGTTTGAGTGAAAGGGTGATCTACCGGTTGCTGTGACGCATGCTCCAGTAGATGCGGTTGGTGTGGTAACCGATGGGGAAGATGGCGGACTGGTTGTGGAAGGAGTACATCTGATGTGGGAGGAGCCTGCCGACGGCGCGGAACAGCAGGCTGCCGACCCGGAAGGTGTGCTGACGCTCGCCGCGCTGCACCACCGCCGCGATCTGCCGCGCCTCGTCCCGCTGCACGTAAACGCGTCGGAACACGGCGAAGCACCGCAGCTCGGAGTCGTACGGGTCGCAGGCCAGGGTAAGGTCAGGGGTCAGCCCTGGAGTGGAGGAGGGGGAGCTGCTGGACGAACGGTCCCCGCTCAGAGAGGTGATCCTGGGCTTGTGGATGTGGCAGAGCATAGTCTTATCCTGGAAACAATGGAGGAGATGTTAATGAAGAAGAAAAAAAAAAAATCACATCTAACGAGGGTTGGTTGGCCCAATGTCTCTCAGCTTGCATCAGATAAAAATGTCATTTGGGAGCTTAAATGCGTTTTTCACATTTGTCCTGTTTGTCTTTTGCACCGGAATACAAGTACAGTCAACAGGATCTGCTCGACGTCAGCAGGAGCCAGTCTAAAGACACCATGGATTCTCTACAAACAGAGTCAAAGAGCTCGGACTGCTCGTCCGGCCCGCAGATATATCGGACTCCATTGCATCTTCTCCGCCGGAAAGCAGGCGCCACAAGCAGTGTGCGAGGAAGCAAAAGAGGGGGAAGCGCGGAGATATCCGAGCTAGGCTAGCGGCCAGCCATATCATCCATCCTTCTAGCAAACATACCAGCCCAGGACAATAACATGGATCACATAAGGCTGCTGAGGACAGTGAATTGAAAGGTGATTAACTACTGCTTGCTTGTCTTCACGGAAACGTGGCTAAACGGCAACAATCCAGGACTCTGGTGTACAACTGGAGCAGGTCACATGATACCGAGCGGACACAGCCCTCGTAAAGGGAGGAAAGACTCATGGCGGTGGAGTCTGTGGTAGTATGCAAACATTGTTCACCTCTGGCAGAGTTCATTACCATTAGGTGCCGTCCATTCTATCTGTCAAGGCAACTCACAGCGATTTTGCTAGTTGCTGTTCACATTCCTCCCATCTCCAACAACAGTGACAGGAATCTGGCTCTGGGTGAACTGAACCAGGCCATCAAGTGAGTAACAGAGTGCACACCAGGATGAAGTCATTGTCCTCATTGGAGATCTTAATCATGCCGATCTCAAGGCTTTCCGCCCAAAACTTCCCCAGCATGTTGATTTCCCAACAAGAAGGGACAACACCTTGGACTTGGTGTCCTCCACCCACAAAGGAAGATACCTTGAACTCTCTGACCACACCACTGTTATGCTAACACTCGCTTATAGACCCGGGGTGAAACTCCAAAATCGGTTTCGAAGCAGAGGATGGGGCCTCCCTCTGCTCTTCAGGACTGCCACCCACGACGACCACGCGGACATTAAGGAGTACACAGACACTGTTACTTCTTATATCAGCAAATGCACTGACGATGTGACTCACACCAAAACCATCATCGCCCGAGCTAACCGGAAGCCATGGCTGGCAGGGGATGTCCACCGGCTGCTGAGGGCCGGAGACAAAGTCTTCAGAGCCAGAGATGAAACTGGCCAGAGAGCAGCGAGAGCCAAGCCGTCGCGTGGCCAAACGCAACTACACCAACATGAAAACCAGCCAGAGACAGCTGAGACGCACGGAGCCTGTGGCCAGGATCCAAAACAATTCCAACAGCTTCTTTGCACGGTTTGAGACACAAAACAACACATCTACAGACGACCCCACCGCCCTCCTACAACCAAGCCCTGTGCCTGTCTGCTGCCAGCATGAAGAGAACACTCTCCACCAATGACACCTGCAAGGCAGCAGGTCCAGACAACATCCCCGGTCGGGGGTTGAAGGACCGAGCCTTCTCCCTGCCGTCCCCCAAAACAATGGACTCTGACAATATATTGCACTATTTTTCACTTTGCAATATTGCTATTTTTGCACAGTAAAATCCATCATAGTACATTTGTAGTACATACTATATACTGACTATTTTTAGCCCTTTAAATCCACTTCATTTTCCCAACGTTGCCGTCATGCTGCTACTGTATGGTCTTACTTATGGACTGTTTATTTCACTGAACTCTACAGAAAACTCTGCTGCTACTCTCTGTATTGCATATAACAAATGACATATATACATTTATACATTTTAGGTTTTATGCTGTTAAATCTGTCATCCTTTCACCTCAGTACCAGTAGATTGTATCTGCGTGCACTTTATACTTTGTTAAAATATTAATTGTGCATTTTACTGTGAATGTAGACTTCATTATTATTAATATTCAGTCAATCTCATGTCACCATAGGAAAGTGAGAAATGCCTTCTCGATTCCTCTGTATGTCTAGCACATGTGGAGAAATTGACAATATGGCAGACTTCAACATTGAAAAGAAGAATTTGTTTTCACCATTTCATATTTCTTTTGCAATTTTTTAGTAACTTTCCTGTAAATGCTAACACAAGTACTCATTTACTCATAGTATTTAAACTTGATTTGACGCAATCAAGATTTATGTATTTTGTGTCGGATACAGTATTTTCACCGGCAAGGAGAGAGTACCAGTATTGCTTGTTTACATTATTTTTTGAGTGTTTTCTCAGTATTTCCATGTTAATTTAAGCAGTGTTGTCAAGTCATCTTACCTTAAAGAAGGTGCAGTGTGCCTGCAGCGCGCAAGTGAAGTGGTAAGTGTTGGTGCAGCGGAGGCGGTTGCAACCGCTCGTGGCACCGGTCTGCTGGCAGTGGGCGCAGCGCAGTGTCAGACCTCGTCTGAGCGCCAGCTCCACATTGATCAGAGCGCCAGCTTGAGTCTCATACACCTCGCTGGACCACAGAGCACAGTTCAGGTGGACCTGAGAGAGGAAAGAGGACATCCGTCAGGAAAAACGAGGGCCTGGACTCAGTCGTCCGCGTGGTCGTCCGGTGCGGACCGTCATCTGGGACTCACCCACAAGTCCAGGTCTAGGTTCAACAAGCGTGCCGGCCCGTCAGTCTCTCCATCTCCCTGCTGATGACAGAAGCAGCACCTTCGCTGGTCTTTTGGCAGCGGGTCGGGACGAAGACAAGCACCCAACTTTTTCAGCAGCACATCCACTTCTTCCTCCGTCGGCATGGCGACCGCCTCATGAGGAATGCAAGGGCCCCTGGGTAAGAGGATAGAAGAGTGACGCTCACAATCTAGCGTGACGAACCTCCCACGAGGTTGACATGCAAACCCAGTCATGTGACGATGCAGCTGGTAAACTTGATCTTATTCGAAACCAATCCCAGCCCACTTCAAGTTAGACCACACTAGCAGCTCCTTCACTCAGGGAGGGGTAAAACAGTGACTACATTTGTGATGAACTTCCCCCCGTCAGGTAGAAACAGGAAAATTAAATATAAATAAAATGTACTATAAAGTGCTTTTTTTTTATTTCTGACTTTTAAAAGCTGGGTTTTCAAACATACTTTAAATATTAGACATCAGTCAAAATCTATTGAACTTTTATTTTCTAGTGATAGTCATTGTCTATCTTCATTGTATTTAGGTTACAATATGAATGTAATTATTCAACATCTTCGAATAGTTTATTCATAAATCATGTATTTCAAGTACTTGTATAAAAATAACAATAAAGCTGGATTTAATATGAATACACGGATATGGTGACTGGATCAAAGTTAGAATTGAGCTTGGAAGAATCCTAATTGTGATTGACACTAAAGGGCTAACCTGGTCAGTGTGATGCTAACACTCCAACGTCTCCATCGACAGTTCTTAATCCTCTTGCCATGGCGTGATATTAGCAAATCGTCCTCCCCGGAGACTGCACGGGGGTGGGGCTTCAACTTCACCTTCACCTGTCAATCAGAGTCCCATTGAGTAATCCGATCGATCAACGATCTTAGGCAATGACCGCGAAATGAAGGTACCTTGAGGCTGTCCACGCGGGGCTGGACCTCCATGGTGACAGTGGAGGCGGAGGGGAAATGGAGGGGCGGCGAGGAGGAGGCGGCAGCGGGAGGAGCGACGGGGGCGCGGGGGAGGGAGTGGACAGTGATGGACGACATGTTGTTGGTGTACTGGTGCGTTGCTCGGCTCGGAGGAGAGCGCTCGCAGCCGGCCTGAGGACACACATCAGGATGCTGTCGGCTGCGTGACATTGGATCCCCTTCTTGCTGAACACTGGCGAAATGCGAGACGCTCACCTTATTACGGTTCTGAAGGCTCGACGTGTAGAGCGTAGAGCAGTTTGGACTGCAGAATGTCACACTGGAGCTTGAGGGACCCTCCTGGAGGACACACACAGACTGATTACCAGGTCTTGAAGCCACCTGTAACATTTCCACGTCACGATTTTGTTGCACGTGCTCCACCTGTTTGATGACACGGACTCCATTTCCCAGCAGCACCTTGCAGTGGCTGCAGGCCTGGGGTCTTGCCGTGGCAGAGCCGCCATGTTGGATGAAGTCCATCCTCAGACCTGGTAATAAGAAACAGGTATAAATATAACGGAGGCTGAGATAAACGCGTCTAACTAAAAGGTTCGAATTACATGTAAATACCTGGCTAACCTGATCCTGATGGTAACAGGCTAATGTTGTTTGGTGATGCAAGCAAGATTAAGTGGATCTATTTGGCTAAAGTAAACATGTAAAACTAGAATATCCCAACTTCTATGAGACATTTTAAGAGAGGGATTTAAATGGGACGACGGAAGATAAATTCAGACGGCTGAGTCGAGGAGATGGGAGGGGGATGAGGAGCTCCACACTGGGACTTTGAGTACTAACCGGTGTTCCCAGCAGTCGAGGGTCTTTGTTGTCTCGCTGCCGAGGCCTGAGCACAAAAACACAGATTCAAAATCCTCCAGACACAAAGGATGAAGCAGTCAGGATATCAACAACACCCTGCAGGGATTTCCTCTGTTCTCAAATGTTTCTGTCCAGTTACAAGATGGCAATTTCTGTCTATCTCTGCTCTTTCCTGCCATTAGATTTCTGCAGGGTCCTTCAAACTATTATATTTTGAGTCATTTTCCCCCATTCGTTTCATTGCTATAATTACATATGAAAAGTATTTTTTACATAGTGCTGTTATATGTGTATCTTTATATAAGGCGGTGATGTAAAACGAGAGACACCGAAGATCAGTCGACAATAAGTACGTAACATTTCTTCGTAAGAGCCAATGTGTTGTGTGTGTCTCGGCCTCACCTGTGGCAGCGGCACCCTGACGCCGGCCAGCAGGGCCAGGGAGCTCCGCTCGGGGCCGCTGACTCGACTCAGCTGATAGTCGAGGGGGACGGGGACCCTCAGCAGGTTGGCCACGGTGGCCATAACACCCGGGACATTCTGAAAACGACGACATCATGGTGAAACGAGAGGGCGGGCTGAAGCGACCGGGTCGACAGCGACAAAAGCGGGTTACTGGGTTACCTGTGCAGCGACAGGGTTCAGGGTTATTGATATGGTAACCAAGTCTGTGTTAGAACAGGAGGACGGGGCCTGATGGTTCGGCTCTGCTTTCACTTCCTGTTTGACTGCGGTGCCTGGACACACAAAGGAATGTTGAAGAAAGCGAAACTGAAAGAACAATCTGTGTTAGAGAGAGGCGTGTCATATCACGATGTCATTGGTAGGCACTCACCTTTCCCCGAAGCACATGGCATGATGGGAACGGGAGGTGACGGGCAAGGCGACGGTGGTTCCAGCTTGATGAAGGAGAGGTCAGGGTACCTGCTGACCTCCATGTCCGCCACACTCTCCGGAGAAGAGGACGGGACGAAGCCGTCCGGGCTGCCGCGCCCCGACGAGTCCTGGACCCTGAACCCGTGAAAGCAGGCGGCATCAAATAACGGTCATCTCAGATTGACACTGCGCAGCAAGTTGGACAGGCGGGGACCGACCTGAGCTCTTCCTGGTTGTTGTGGGGTGGAGTTGGCAGCGAAGCTGGAACATCTACGGTCTTGGAGGTGTGGTTTAGGACCAGAAGCTCTTCGCCCTTCTGTTTCACGGCAGCCATGCCTTTAACTACCAGACAAAATTTATAAATATATAATCAAGTCTTGGCTGGAACGATAAATCGGATTTAGAAGTCAAAGTAGGTCTCTACTGGAAGTGACTAAGATTTGCCCAGAAACCGATAAATATGGAAGCAGCTTTGTTCTGAGTGACACATTGACGGCTGTTACCGAGAGTCCCCTCACAGGGTTCTCAGAAAGACAGCCTTAGTTAGAGTTAATTATTCTCTTTGTGTCAGAATTCTTACCATCCTGCTCACTGAGTTCCTTCCTGCTTAACTCCTCGGTGGTCGCAAAGCCATTTAACAGCTTTTGCCTGGCAACCGGCGGGGGGGGCGGGGGCGGCGATGCCGGCGGCGCGGGACGGCTGCTGGG
>CAAKHD010000693.1:50464-68919 GCA_901007705.1 Fistularia tabacaria
AGTCTCAGGCGCGTACTGTCTCTCGCGTGTGTGTGTGTGTGTGTGTGTGTGTGTGTGTGTGTGTGTGTGTGTGTGTGTGTGTGTGTGTGTGTGTGTGTGTGTGTGAGACGTACCTCGGCCATGGTCCTGCTCGGTGGGGGTGTCAGGGTCGGGGGGCGTCTGCAGGACTGAAACGCTGTTCTGGTTGATGATCCTCAACTTTAGCTTGGGTTTACACCTGTAGACCAAAAGCAGTCAGTCACAGAAGACTCCAGGAGGACATGGTTTATGGTTTGAAACTTCATTTAAAGGAGTGAAAGCATGGAAAAGGAATAATATCAATCAATGTTGAACACAGTTGATCTCAATTTATGCTTGAAGTGACAGGTGTCACTTCAAGAGTTGCACGAGGAGATTCTCACCTGCGATACCGGCGTGGTGATGTCAGAGGCTCGACCAGAGCCTGCAGGTGTGAGAGGCCCGATTCGGTCAGACACACCCCGTCCTGAGTGTACGTCTTTGAGTCTAAACACAACATGGACACACACACACACACACACACACGCGCGCGCGTTTGAGTGTCATCCATTAAAAGCACAAACACTAGCGGAGCAATGCAGTAGCACTGACCGGGCTCTCTGATCCTGGTGATGATTTGAGCCATGTAGGGTGTCTCCAAACTTTCTGACCTCCCTGGAACACAAGCAAACACACACGTCATCACCGAATCTAAGAAAAATACGTTTCATTCACACTGACAGACGTTTGTTATTTGTTATTCTTTAATCATCTCCTGATCTTTCCCATTCTGAAGCAAACAGTGCAGACTCATCATCTACGAGCTGCAGCGTTTTTGTGAGAGCGGACGTTTTGCCGATTTCTTTTTGTGACGCAGGTCACAATGCAAAAGACACACTAAATTGATCTGCTGATCATCGGCCTGGCGTCATCATCACCTCAGGATACGGGAAACTGACAAATAATTCTATTTAGTGCTCATGAATTTGTTACTCTTTCGTGAATTATGATTTATGAGCTTGCCTGCCGTGTGTGTGTGTCTACATGCCTGTGTTAACGTAGGGGCCGCGGGTCTGTGTTCTGCATAGCGAACAGTCAAAGCCTTCATCAGCAGCGATCTCCACCTCGTCTTCGGAGCTCAGACCTTGACAGATGGCATGAACCCACCTGCAGATGAAAACAGGTGTACACATGCAGGTTTATGTACAGTAAGGCGCCTTACTCGAACTTTCATTTAGCAGACAGTGAGATTTTGCTGAGCCTTTTAGTAATATGAGTTATGGTCACTGCTTTTGGGAAAATCATCAGAAAAAGAAAAGAGAAGATAGCCATTGGCCCCGCTTTTTCAACAGATGGCGGCTGTCAGTGGCACTTTTTAGCATGACGATCTTCAATCATTCATTTCATCAGACTTTGTCCCGCACAGGATTAATGTTTTATTTTTCCTTGTTCTCAAACTGAAATCTTTCTCTTGACTTGGTTGATATTTCATTTTGAAACACATCTTCAAATGATTTCTTAATTTCCATTTGTGGCACTGACTCCTGGATGATTCCCTCAGCCTTTCTGGATCAGGAGTCTCAAGTATATTTTGATTCTTGCAGTGGAAGGCCCCAAGAATAAAAATGCCAAACAGTCTTTTCCACTCTATAATTATAGTTCCTCAGATCAGGTAATCAGATTACTTAATAACATTGAGGTGTGAGTAAAGAAATTAGAGGTGAAATAAAAAAGGGTGATGCAAAGTAATCTGGTTATTTTATCACTGTAGGAGTATTGTACAATCTGAATAGCAATTGGACAGCATTTTCTTCAAAATGCGCGTGTGTGTGTGTGTGTGTGCACGTGTTACCTGTCACACTGCTGACACTGCAGGATGAGGTCGTCCTGAATGTAGGCCCTCTGACAGAGCGGACAGCAGCTCAGACTGGCACATGGACCGCAGCGACTATAGTTACTCTGCCATTCACAGTGAAGGCCGGGGGAGGCGGAGCCACACTGGATACACCACACGCACCTAAACAAACAAACACACACCGTTAAAAAGGGACACAAATACGACGAAAGGGTCTCATTTGAGCTTTTTTAACTTGTCATGGTGGATGGTCATGTGTCTCTGCTTCTAATGCTTGGCTCACAAGATGTCGCACACTAAAAACCAAAAGTGAGAAGGAAATCTGGGGAGTTTTACTGGAGCAGCAGCACAATCCTGTCATCCCGATGGTTTAGTGTTAGGTGGGAATCTGAGCTGTTGTCCCGGTCTTGTGCTTACGACAATATCAAACGTGTTTGACATTATCGCAAGTCCTTCAGTCTCTACAGTGACGTAATACGATCAACAACCAAATCGATGAGCTAAAACAAAACCGGAAACAGGAAACCTGGTTGACAAACAATCACCAGGGTAATTGGCAGCAGAGACGGTATTTGCTGGCGGTATAGATGAATGAGAACGGCGACGGACGTCCTGATCAATATGGAGCATCCAGAAAGAGGTGCAGATGATGCGGCTGTGGGCAGAACAGCCCAGCTTGAAAAATGTCAACTGTCCAACGTATCGCAACCGAGTGGAGAAGGAAAACCGATGGGACTAAAATAACTGAGCCTCTGCAAATACCTGCTAAAAGCATTATGTGGTGGGGAAAAAAATTGCTGAAAGAATCTCGTAGGAGTCTTGTTAACAGCGACCCTGTAAGATTGAAGTCTTTGTGAAAATCTGTAGTCTGTGACTAGGCTGCAACGAAAAACTCTAAAAACTAGTCTCCATACGTGAGATGATAGTTTTCCACATCTTTTCAAAGTCGTCGGATGTATGGGCAGCATTAATCACCAGGCTCTTTCATTCCGTCAGATTCTACCTTTTCCTTTAACATTGACACACACACACGCGCGTACACACGCGTACGTGCACCCACCACTTGCACTTCCAAGCCCCTTTGGGCACGGTGTGGAGGGGCGGGTCCAGGCAGTACGTGTGGTAGCTGATGTCGCAGTCGTCGCACAGCAGCAGGCGTCCCGGGTCACTGGCCTCCCCGCAGGCCTCGCACACCGTACACTCCAGACAGCGCCAGCCTTTGGTCAGGATGACCCGCGTAATCTGGAACCGGAGCGTCACACAGCAATTAGATTACAGGTCTCACATTACGGGAGATATAAAAATATACCAGGACAAGAACTGATGAAAACAGATAAGGAATAAAGAATGGAATTGGTGCAAAATGATTAAAACTAGGGGTAGAATAAACGCAATGTAAAAATAAAATATTAGATTATCGAAGTTCAAGTACACTGTATTCAAATTCAGTGATTCTTGACTCCAATGTAAAAAGAAAAAAATAATTTAAAAAAATATGTTCAGTAGAAGTTGGAAATTGCGTCGCAAAATATCAAACATTACATCGCAAACACCTATTTTAGGAACGGTGAGTTTTACATATTAAAATATAAACACAAACAACTCAAGCCCTGCTGCGACCCTGAATGGACAATAAATAAAAAAAATTTAAAAAAGGAAACAATTTTTTTCCAATTCCATTGTGTCATGCCCTTGTTTCTTCTTGTTTGTATGCCATTTTGATGGAAAGCACTTTAAAAATAAATGTATCATCATTACTTTTGTTATTATCATGTGTTAAAAACCCTGCAAAGACAGTGTTAAAACTGATTTCACACTGTTATTTCGATGTTTCAGACCCGGGGACTCGACTCTTCGGATAAACATCACTAACAGGGTGTCCCTGCTGGAATATCAAGTCGCGTACCAGCAGCGACTGGCTGCTGCCCACATAGTAACTAGATCAGCTGGAAACGGATTAGCGTTCCACTGGGAGGCGGACGACACTGAAGCTTGGCTGAGCGGTTTCGTCGGCTGGCTGGAGGGAGTTTTGCTTCACTGCACCTCATTCGGGTCTCCCTCAGCCTGAAGATTAGCGTCCCTCCTGGGCTGGCGGGGAGAAGCGGCCGGTCCGGTCTGAGCCGGCGGCACAGGACCAGAAACCCAAAGGCGACTTTTTTTTTAGCGCAAGCACAGCTCTGCAGACACCAGGCGAGGATAATATGGGCATTTCATCCATTGGTTTCAATGCACTCGAGCCCTAACATGGACTAGAATGGCATCAACGTCCCTGTTCTTTTTCTTTAATATTCTTAACTGTATTACTAACACGTATTTCACAAGCGTGATATTAGCACAGCAGGAATTGTAAAAGTGTGTGCACCGACCTTGACGTTCACACAGTAGGGATGGTAACACTGTCCACACTGGGAACACGCCAGCAGTCGTCCTTCAGCTCCCTGACCGAAGCTCCCGCACACCACACACATATCCTGCACGACCAAAACATATTCATTCTTCGGGGGGGGACACGTCGATCGGCTCGGTGATCAACTGATGGCAGAGCGTTTAGCGTCACATTACCTGTTTAAGGGTGAAGTGATCAGAGGTAGAGAACATCACCACTGTGTTGTGCATTGAGTTCTCCTCCTCGTCCTTCAGCTGGAATTGCTCCACATGCCCGAACTAATGGGAAAGGACGCAAATCAGCGGGGGTACCAATTCTACTGAACGGGGCAGATCAACACAGGCTTATCTCTGCTGCGGTGAAATGTGTGTTTCGTACCCCAGGTGACACGGTCAGGCTATCCTGCGTCTTCAATCTGCTCCTCCCTCGCCCCCCTCTTCCGATTCCGACACCTCCTCCCCTCGACCTCCTCCTGCCGGGAAATCCTGACCCGCGGCCCTGAGGGGGAAGAGGGGATGGATTAACCGGTGCGGGGCGAGGGGCGCAAAGGGGAGAGGGAGAAGAGAGGGAAACGCACATTTTCTAAGTTGTTTAAGAAGATTACTGCATGATGAAAGTTGAATGTTTAGTGCCATCGGGGGCGGGGTAAGGGGTTTGTGCCTGGCCTGCTGAGACTCAATCTATGACCTATTCCTTCCCCAAACAGTGATCGCAAAGGGATGGGAAAACCCGGAGCCACACAGATATGGTATGCTTCCACAATTGCCGTTTTACAGTAGAACCTCAGCTTACAGATTTTAATTTGATCTCTGACTCCGTTTGCGTACAGTCTATTTTTCCTGTTGAAATCAATGTAAATCCCATAGATCCGACCCAAAAAAAACATACTTCACTTTTTTGGAACTTTTTTGTGGGTTCATTTGTGGCAAAAATACAGAAAGTGAAGATAACCTCAATTATGAGTGTGTTTCTGGTGATCTTTCTCTTCTAGTCACTTGTACTTGCGTTTCCTTCACGAAATAAGCAAAATTAAAGCCTCCTTGCAAATGAGAACCTCGCAAACGCTATCTCCAGCAAGCTGTCTGTCATTAGTCCAAACTAACAATAACGTTTCTACTTCTTCTAACAATTGAGACCTTTGCTTTGTTAAAGTAGTCACACCATTAGCCATATTAGCCGTCTATAGTGCATCTTTGTTCTTCAGGATTGTACAGACGGGTGACTTAGCCAACTGCCGCTACGCTACAACAGCACAACACAGAAAGCCCGTGAATTTATGTTTATGTGCTGAGGCTTGTTCGCAGGTCCATTCAAAATTTGATGGAAAACTCAGTTCGTAGGCCGGTTTGTCCATGATTGGGGCGTTCGTAAGACGAGGTTCTAACATATTTTAAAAACGTTTGAATCTGATGCTAGTTGCTGTTAGAGAAATGTCTGTTATCTATCATTGAAAAATAATTAATTAAATCAAGCTACTTTAAGTTATAAACCAAAAGTATAAACAACTATTTCTTCTGTTTTTCCCTGTCCTGGCAACTGAATGCTCCCAGGTATTGGGGTGCCTCCACATGACGACACCGAGTCAGCTGTTAGCTCAAACAGGTACGCGTTCACACTCATACACACACACACACACACACACACACAAACGGTCAAGATGTGCCTGTTTGTCACAGCGTTACAGGCCAGTGGACACAAGTGGTTAGTCACAGCCACAGAGGTCAGTCAGTTATGGTGTGCCTGTTTACCACTCTCGTGCTCCAAAGGGGGAAGTCCGGTGGGCAGGGCTTAGGGCTGTCCCACCCCCCCTCACCTGTGGAATCCTGGGAGGATGAGGGGGGGCTCACTGCCCTGAGATTACTCCACCACGAACCCTGAGTTAGGGAGGAAGGCGGATGGGGGGGGTCAAAGAAAAAGGGGGAAAGGAAAAGAGAATAAAAAGGAGGAGAAGGGAGGACAAAATGCAGGAACATAAATGCAACGGCCTTGAAACAAAAAGTTCAACTGAAGAAAATATAAAAAAAAAAAAAAACAAGGCAGAAACCAAAACGTGAGGGAGATGATGTTACTATGGTGACGACATGCGACCTTTCAGGGAACCCACACGCACAGGGGTAGACAAACAAATATTGAGTCTCTCTCACACACACACGCACACACGAAGTGTAGGTGAGTGAAGAGGACGATGATTTGTGGTTGGTTAGTTGACTATACAGCAGGCTGAGACACACACACACACACACACACACACACACACACACACACACACTCAATTGAGGCGGCTTATGGAGCAGAGAGATATTTCCCATCATGCCCCCAAAGCTGGAGGATTGACAGAGGAAGCGGCTTGGCGACTGTCAAATGAGCAAGTTTCAGGTCTGAACTTTGGATCCAATGTCGTTGGACGTGCCTGTTATTGTCTTCGTTTGTACCGCAAGTCATCGTCAGAGGGAAAAAATGGCCCATTACTGAAATTCTTCATTGAGAAGGACAATCCCAAAGAGGTCTGAATTATCCCAGTCGGCCAATTTGGTTTGAAACAAATGCATAAAGTCGACGACGTCGCACATTTAGTATAAACAATTGGTTTAATGGGGATATAAATAGCACATTCAGGGACTGTTAGTTGGAGAAGAAAAGTCTGATCAGGTTTGAGGTAGATCTTGAAAAAATTATCAAAAAAATATATTATTTGGTCACATACCTGTCTCACCCTCGCTCTGCCAGGAGAGAATTTCCTTTTGGTGATGGCCGGCTTTCCCATTCCGATCTTGGGTGTCAGAGGAAGAACAGTGGAGGGGGGAACCTGCACGGGGGGGTAATTTGACGGTCAGTCATCGCTAGGGGGAGCAAAAAAGTACACCGAGATAGAGAAACGCCAGGGGGGGGATGGAAAACACGAGGGGAAGAAGACAATATTGGAGGGAGATAACACAGGGAGGAAGAGAACTGCGGGCGGCTGATAAGAGAAAAGGATAGACAACACGGGGGAGGAGTTAACGCGAAGAGGAGACTTTAACGCGCTCGGAAAAAGACGACAGGAGGAGCAAACAAGGGAGAGGGAGGCAACAGGAAGCAGATGAGAGAAGTTTTTTTTTTGTTTGTTTTCTTACCTTGGCAAGTGGCGGAGACTCCCGGTGCAGGGAAGTGGACTTCCTGAGAGGTGGTGAGGGAGGGGAGAGCGGCGGTGGCGTAACAGGAGGCCTGGCGGGGGAGGTCTCGGGCGAGGCTTCGGTGGAGAAGGGAGATTGGCGGAGGCGGATTGCGAGATCGTCCGACGGCCTGGAGTAGGAGGGCGGAGGCCGCAAACTTCGTCCTTTCCCTCGTGTGGGGATGGTGGGAGGGCTGAGGGACGACAGGTTGAGGAGGGAGGGCGGGGGAGACGAGGAGCTCATCAGCTCCATCACTTCCACATCCAGGGAGGCATCCAAATCTAAAATGGGGCAAACTGGCTCCTCTTCCTCTGCATCTGACGGGTCATCGGGTTCTTCCTTCTCCTCCTTCTTTTCGACCCTCTCCTCATCCGCCTCCTCCTGCTCCTCATCTTGCTCCGTCCTCACTGGCTGTCCGCAATCGGCCGGCTCCTCCGCGCTCTCTGAAGGCTCAGTGTGTGATTGATTCTCTTCTTTGGTGAGTTGTGCTGCTGCGGCAACAGGTTCAGTCAAGCTTTGCGGTTGGCTATCATCGTCCTGCGAGGGGTCCTCCGGGGGAGAGGACGGGTAGGGGGCTAAGGCGGTCCTGTCAGGAGGGGAGGAGGGGGAAGCCTCCAGAGAGCCTGCTCTGGGAGGGGTAGAGTGTGGCAGAGGGGGGGAAGAAGGGGGAGGTGTGGAGGGTGTGGAAGCGTGAGTTGGAGCGGGCTGGCGGGAAGGAGAAGTCAGCTGCGACAGGTGGAGGGATGCTGCTGCGGGGGATGGTGGAGATGGACAGGGCCCTATGATGGGGGGGGTGGGGAAGCAGAAATGCAATCAGATTCTACGGAAAAATGACAGTAAACTTTCATGTATTTCCACAGAGCTGGCTGGAAATGGTCAGAGATCTGAGATTTTCCCCAGTGCTCTACAAACCGGTTGCTGCTGAGCAGAAGCAGCAACCGCGGGGCACAAAGTCAGACAAAAACTAAACCCCTGACAGACCTTGAAAAGTACATTACATCTCTCACATCCAAGTGAGCGTTCATCGTTCTCAACTTCACAATATCCATCTTGGCCAAAAGAATTTAAAGCGTGGCAATAAGTGTCAGGAGACGACCTGGTTCTTGAACCTTGAGAGGTTGGTCCGAAAATCGTATACGTGGGATGCGGTGCTGCTCCTCTAACTAAACCGCTAGACCTTCTGTCTACAACCATTTGTAAACAAAGACACTCACTAAGGTGAGCTTGATGTCAAGACAAGACCGAGATATCGGAGAGCCCTCACAGATATCTCTGATGAGCCTATCTCGCCTACTGTCTCATCACCACAAACGATATCTGAAACCTTCATTTCACGTTGTCGCTCTCTTCAGTCAGCTGCTTCCCACCTGAAGGAAAACAGTCTGAAGCTTCTTGATCCTCGCGGTGTTCTTGTTCTCCGTCGGCCCTCTCGACACAACCGCCTTTATCTGGACTCTCTGTGGTCTGATGTTCCTCGTCGTCTGGCGGCTGCTGCATAACCTCCTCTTCCTTCTTCTGTTCTTCCGCTGGAACCTTCTGCTCCTCTTTCTTGACAAATTCTGGAGGTAACAACACGTGTTAACTCCCGAGGGTTGCAGCGATCACACATATTTATTATTTACTTCCAATCATTAGTCTTTGACTTAAAACTCGGGGGGAAAATGGCACTGCCTCACCGCGTAAGTGTCAAATCCGGACACAGCCTTGGCAAAGGCAGGTAAATTCAATATTTCAATCTTATCATTCTTGCCTATTCCAGGTGTTTCTTTTCTAGAGCCATTTTATACGCAATGTCTGGTCCAATTGGCTGGCTCACCTGCATTCATTAGCTTCACCAAAGAAAATTTTGATCACTTTTAATCCACCTTATCTTCCTTTCTTGTGTTTGAACAATTCATAAGGGTTATTATTGGAATCAGTCTGTTCTCTTGAACTGTTCAAATACTTTTTGCCGAGTAATATTCTCTCAAATGAGAAGATATGCCCCAGGTTTGAAATAACTGGAAAGATATTAAAAAACGTGTTGCCCTCTGATTGCAGACTGCAGTACACAGCCAACTGTCTCGTGTTGTGAGAAGGCCCAATTTCAAGTTGAGAGTGTTCAATGTCCTCGATTGGGCACCTATGGAACAGCATTAATCACAACCAAATCTTATGACTGATCTACCAGTTGTGTCTTCACGAAAAATCAGTTTCAAACTAGTTCTTCCGAATAAAATGTTGGATACGCACAGCTAACATCTATGTCTTGCCTGAATGGCTATAGCAGGCCCTGGTTTGACTCAGGATTGGGTTTCAGGCTTGACACGGCCCTGATACTCACCGACATCGGCTGCGGACTCCCCCTCTGTCTGTGAGCGTTGCTCTGGGCTTGCAACGGAAAGGCTAACAGGTGCAGGAAAGGTGCTAGTTTCAGACTCCGAGGTGCCTGCCGGTTCCGAAACCACACTGGCCTCAGCCCTCTCAGGGCTGGTGGGAAATTGGCTTGTCTGTCTTAACTCTGATGGCAAGGGGGAACCAATGGGACAGGATACTGGGCTGGAGTGCACGGATCTAGCTTGAAAGGATGGGGGTGTGTGAAGAGGTCTGTCCTCTGAGGGTGCAGGGCAGCTGGGACTATCAAGCTTTTTACTAGTACTAGGCATCGCAGTGTCATCCTGAGTGGGACTAACAGGGGCAGGGGTAGGGCTAGCATGGTTAGATAAAGAATCAACAGGGGAGGAGGGTCCTTGATACAAGGGGCTTATTGAGGAATTACTTTGTGTTCTTTCAGCAGCGGGCCTGTCGGGGTCACTGAGAACACAAGCTACTGACTGGCTACCGTGAGCCAGATCAGCCTGGTTCACAGCAGAGGAGTCCTCGGGAAGGCAGGGGGCCGATTGTGGACTGGTCTTCCACACACTGTCTTGAGATTTATCGAGACCAGTGTCAAGAGGAATTGCAACTTGAAGGGCTGAACTGTCCACCACGTTCATATCAAGCCTTGAACTCTCAGAAACAGGGCTCAACTGTACCCCGGTTAGGACAGAACTGGATTCTGAGCTTGGAGCTGCACCATGATGGGGGCTACCTGAAGGGCTACAATACGGTTCACTGGCTGGCCCTGGACTATGAGGTGGGCTAACATGATCAACAGTAGCATGTGCAGGGCTGCTGTGTGTCATACTAGCTGATGGGGGTGTCCATCTTTGGATTGGGCCTGAGTCAACACCACAGGGGGTGTTTTGTTTGTGAACAGGACTAGCCTGACCTGCAGGACAGGACCTCGGTGAACTGTGGATGGAGCTTACTTCAGTTACGCCGACAGGAGAGAGAACTGCGTTGTCACTGTTACAGGCGGAAGTAATGTCGCTCAGACTCTGGCTAACAGAGCAGCTAGCTGGACTAGCATCGATCAATGTACAGTGTGGAGGACTACAATGAGTTGGGCTTGAATGCTGGCTTGAATGCGCTGCGGTTGTGTCTGAAGGACTGCATAAAGTTGTTACGGGTAGAGGACTAGACAAACCAGACTGAATGACCTGTGTGGGCTCAGTAAGACTACAACTAGAGTGACTACAAGTCTCTTGAGAAAGTGAAGAGTTAATGAAGCTGCTGTCAGACTGGCTCTGACCAGCATGATCAGGGCTAAAATGACCTGCGTGGTCAGCAGTGGAGGGGATATGACTGGGACTCGTTTCTGACAAAATGGGGTGACTGGGATGGTCAACAGTGATCATCTCTTCATCCAGAGACAAGGCATGCTGGACAGGACTACCTGAGGGGCAAGACGGTTGGGCCGGGTTCACATGAGGTTTTGTGGGGCTGATGGGTTCCAGAGGACAGCACTCTGCACTTGTTACAGGGCTAGCTAGTAGTGGAGGTGAGGAGTACGTTTCAGCAGTTGCGGGGGTGGCAATGGCAGCCTCCTTTGGCGAGGAGTCAGTAGAGGCCTGAAGGGAACTGGCAGGCATTTCAATGGCATGTGTGGGGCTAGCACTTTTCGGGCTGGCTTTGATATGAATGAGGCTAGCTTCAGGTTCAACAGTTTCTGTGCAACATGGACTGTCTGGGGCAGTCTGAAGAATGGGGCTTGCAGAAGGAGAAATTCCCTCCTTTTCGTCAGCACGAGGCGTGCTAGTGAGGCTACTGTGTTCCACTGAAGTGCTTATGTGAACAAGGCTTTCTGGTGTGGGGACAGCTGACGCAGCAAGGGGGTATGAGCTGACACTACTGAGCATGTTATTCTGAGGAGGACTGTGCTGGGTATGAAGTTGGAGCGCGGGAGTCATTGGGGATGTGTCAGTGGTTAGGCTAAGAGGGGCAGGGCTATTTTCCAGTGTTTGGCCATCATGATTTGGACTCAGTCCCAAATTCTTCAGCTCCATGACATTGGTTTGGGAATATTCCTGTGCAGCTGTTGCCTGCTTATACAGCTGAAGAGAAAACACGCTGAGCCGGGAAAAGTTGAAAGGCTGCGAAGAGTGCATCTGCACTGGGCTGGCAGGCTGGGACAGACTGCACCTGGCGAGGCCAGGTGAGTCGGCTGAGGGACTGCAGGGAGCTGAACTAGGCCGCAGCGAAGTGCGGCATTCTCTGGGGGTGGACTTTAAGTAGGCTTGTGAAAGTTGCGGTTCCAGTGTAGAACTGTTCTGCGCAGCCCCAGTGGGAGCAAGGCTTCTTGATCCAGGGCTCTCCTGGTCCAGTGTTTCAGCATCTTGTGGGGGACTCTGGGGAGGGAATATTCTGATTTCTGTTGGACTATCTGGTGCAGGACTGTGTTGCGTCTGTGGGGAGTCTTTCTGAGACGGTGTGAAAATGATAACAGTGGGAGAAACTGGTCTATTGGGCTCTACCTGTGTAGTGTTGTCCTGCACAGGACTGTGTGTTGGAGAACTGAGTTGCTGCTCTGCAGGAGAAACGCCTGACGTGTTAAGACTGTGTAGTGGAGAACTGTTTGGAATTTGAGTGGGGCTACAAGTCATTGGGCTACCCTGTGCTGGACTCTGCTGAGACTCCCTCTGAGACTCCGCTGCCGTAAGACATTCCTCTGTAGAATTCTGTGTTGGGCTCGATACCGGGGGACTACAAGGACTTTTCATAGACTTCTGGGAAGTCACATGGGTCGGGGTTAATTGAAGCTCTAAAGGACCACAAGGAGATGATGGACTGGAATCCGGCTTTTCGGGGCTTTGGTGAAGATCTGCTGAACCAGCTTGATATGGGGGAGAATTTTGATTATGATCTGAAGGATCGTGTTCAACTGTTGCAGGATCTTCATGGGGTTCTGTTGAACCAAGATGAGATGGAGCAGGACTTTGCTGGATATCCGTATTATGTCTGAGGCAAGATGGCGGATGGCTTGGTGCAGGATTTGGTGCAAGAGGGCAAGTCGGTGATGGATCTTGGAGCTCTGCTACACACAAATGAGATGGTGAGGCATTCTGTTGTGGTTCTGTAAGATCGGTGTGAACCAGAGTCGGACTTTGTGGGACTTCTGTGGGATTAGGAATAGATGGTACTGGATTCTGTTGGACCTCTGAGGAATCTGATTGAAATGGTGCAGAACTGTGTGTGACCTCGCTGAGGTTTGGATGTGGTGGCGGTGGTGGTGGACTTTGAGGGACCTCTGTCGAATCGGACTGAGACGGTGGAGCATTCTGATGGAGGTCTGCGGGGGGAGGGAGCGAGAGTGCTGAGCTTTGAGGGACTTCTGGAATATCAGACTGAGATGGAGCAGAATTCTGTGGCGGCTCATTTGGGTTAGGGGCTAATGGTGATAGAATTTGACAGATTTCTGTTGAATCAGTCGGAGATGGTGCAGATTTCTGCGACACCTCTTTGGGATTGGGGTCTGGCGACGCTGGACTTTGAGGGACTTCTGTCAAATCAGACGGAGATGGTGCAGAAATCTGTAGCAGCTCGTTGGAGTTTGGGATTGGCGATGAGGGACTTTGGGGGACTTCTGTTGAATCAAACTGGGATGCAGCAGAATTCTGTGGCAGCTCTTTGGTGTTGGGGGCTGATGGTGCCGCACTCTGAGGGACATCTTTTATTTCAAAATGGGATGAGGCTGAATTCTGAGGCAGTTCTTCAAGATTCGGGACAAATGATTCTGCACTCTCAGAGACGTCCGTCGACTCAAGCTGGGATGAAACAGAATTTGGTGGCAGTTCTTCGGGGTTGGGGACCGATGATGCTGCGCTCTCAGGGACGTCTGCCGAATCAAGCTGAGGCGAAGCAGAGTTACTTGGCATTTCTTCACGGGTGGGGACTGATGATGCTGCGATCTCTGGGACTCCTTGAGAATCAAACTTGGGAGAAGCAGAATTATGTGGGAGTTCTTCGGGGTTCGGGACCAAAGATGCAGCACTGTCTTGGACTTCTGTTGAATTGAACAGGGATGAAGCAGAGCTCTGTGTTAATTCCTCAAGGCGAGGGGCCGGTGGTGCTGGACTCTCAGGGACTTCTGTTGAATCAAACAGGGAGGAAGCCGAATTAAGTGGCGATTCTTTAGGATTACGGGGTGATAATGCTATACTCTCAGGGACTTCTGTTGAATCAAACTGGGAGGAAGCAGAATTCTCTGGCAATTCTTCGTGGTTAAGGGGTGATAATGCTGCAGTCTGAGGGGTATCCATTGACTCTAACGGAAATTGTGTTGAATTCTGTTCCAGCTCTTCAGGATGTGGGGGTGACGGTACAGGACTTTGGGGGACCTCTGTTATATCAGGTCGCGGGGGTGCAGAACTCTGCAGCAGCTCATCCTGTTTTGGAGATGATGTTGCGGGACTTTGAGAGACCTCTGTTGAATCATGTTCAGATGGTGCAGAATTCTGTTCCAGCTCTTTGGGGTTAGGCGCTGGTGGTGCTGGACTCACTGAAACCAAATCAGTCTGAAACGGCGCACAGTTCTGTGGGACTTCTGTGGGGCTAGGGGGGGATGACACCGGACTCTGTGGGACCTCTGTTGAATCAAGTTGCGATGGTAAGGAATGCTGTGGTGATGGAACGGGACTCTGCTGAAGCTCTGTGGGGTCGACTTGTGACAATGACGAGCTTTGTAAGACTTCTGTGGGATTGGGTGAAAGTGGCACGGGACTTTGTGGGGACTCAGTGGGATCGGGTCGAGGGGGTGAAGAAATCTGTTGGCGCTCTGTGGGATCAGGTTGAGAGGCTAAAGACCCCTGGAGAACCTCCGTGGGAGAAGAATGAAATGGTGTGGAGTCCTGCTGGAGTTCTTTGGACTCGGGGGGCCGCGGTGAAGAATTTTGTTTGAATTCCATGGTGCCAGATGGAGATGGTGCTGTACCACAGGGGATTTCTGCAGGATCAAGTTGAGGAGGTGGGGAATTCTGCTGGACTTCTGTGGGGTTTACCGGTGATGGCACAAAGTTCTGTTGGTGTTCTATGGGGTCAGGGGGTGATTGTGCAGAAATCTGTTGGTGTTCAATGGGGTCGGGGTTTGATTGTGCAGAAACTTGTTGGTGCTCTATGGGGTCGGGAGGCGATGGCGCTACACACGGAGATGCCTCTGCAAGATTATTTTGAGTTGATGTCGAATTCTCCGGGTGCTGGCCGGGTGAAGTGGGCAGTGGTGATACACTTTGTAGTTTCTCTGTGGGATCAGATTGACATGATGCCGAATTCTCTGGGTGCTCTATGGGGTAAGTGGGAGATGGTGATGGAGATTGTGGGGTGTCTGTGCGTTCATGTTCGGATGATGCGGCGTTCTGCTGGTACTCTGTGGGGTTGGTGGGTGATGAGACTGCGCTTTGTGGGATTTCTATCGAACCAAGACTAACATTTTCCTGTGATGCGGCAGTCCTAGTCGGGCTCTCAGCTGGCACGGAACAGGGGGATGGGGCTGAACTATGAGCAATGGGACTGTTAGATGGAACCTCAGAAAGACTTGGACCTGGTGGCTGTGATATGCTGAAAACTTGTGTTTTTATGGGACTTGGGGGGAGGGCGGGGCTGGGACTGTGTGGGACTGGTGTAGGAGGTATAAGCGGATCTGCCTGAGGCTTGCAGTTGGAGCAGACATAACCCTCGGACCCTGGCCTGCCCTCTCCAGCCTGGACAACACACTCTGTGTGAACACACCTGCAAAACAAACATTAGAGGTCCCTGTCAGTGATGTTTAAATGGTAATTTCTCGCCGATTCTCCACCTCCGTGTAAAATTAATTTAAAAAAAAAAAAAAGCCAAAAAAGTTTCATATAAAAGAGACACTGAACAGCCACCATAAAAACAGATTCTGAAATACTTGAAACTCTATCAAGAGTCCAGACAAGGAAACGGACATAAGGACCGACTTCAATATCAAAGCTGCATCTCTTCACTTCAACACTTGTAAAATAGCAACAGGAAGTGTGCAAATGGTGGTGGTGTGTGTGTGTGTGTGTGTGTGTGTACCTATTGCAGCGGACACAGGTCATGTAGTCCTGTGGCGAGAGGAATTCGGGGTTGTGGCCACAGAGGGGGCAGGGAAGGGCCGGGTCACAAGACTCACAAAGAAAGGGGTGATTGGCCCATTGACCTGATGACCTCACACCACAGCGACGACACACTCTGCAGTTCTAGAGGATAACACAAGGCAGCACGTGTTTGCATTGGGGTTATAATTTTCTATTGGTGTGTGGCTCAGGGTGTGTTTTTGCCTGGGGCTCACCTTACAGTTCCAGCCACCAATGGGTGGGACTTCCAGAGGAGGTGTGAGACAGTGTGTGTGATATGATTTGTCACAGCGCTCACACACCAGCAACACACCTTCGCTGCCTCGCAACCTACGGCACAAACGCATAGCCACAAAAAAAAAAGAGGGCTCAATGGGTGCAAAGTGTTTCAATAACTGATCGCAGTAATCAAATTTCTGGAACATAGATATAAATGAAATAGATATCCATTTCATATCTATTCCGAAAACTAAAAAGAAATGACAGGAAACGGGGTCCCTTCATGTGTGAGTTACCTGCAGCTCTGACACGCTCGACACTGAGGACACTGCCAGCCGACCCGGCACAGGGAGGAGGGGGTGAGAGGGGGGACCAGGCAGGTGCCATGGTAACGCTTTCCACAGCAACAACACATCAACAGGGCACTGGTGTCCCCACCACCAGAACACGACTCACACTGTGAAGACACTGGAGAAAGCAGCACAAACAGATTCGGCGTGTCAATGGGGCACAATGCTGGTTGCCACGGGATACTATGGTTTCCTTGTTTGTGCGTTCCAAGTCATTATTTGCGCTAATGTTGAATTCACATCATCATTTAAATGACTAAAACAGTGATGAGACTGTCACTGAACAGTTGCCTATGCCAACACGGGATCCGGTTCAACATTAGAAATATCTGGAAAGAAGTTCATTTTTAATTGATGCCTTGCAATATCATATTTCAGTATTGAGTTATAATCTCAAACCCCAAATTTACGATCAATTCAGGGATATCCCATTTATTGAAATAAAGTTTTGGTACGTTTAGTGTGTGTGTCTCAGTGGTGCAGTGTGTATTAATCGTTGAGAAGCGTTGAAAAACCATCAAAAAGGACACTGACTTTATAACGGCTGCAGCTTAAGCGCCGATAGACATCAACAGTGCAATAAACAGCTACCTGTCTGCGCAGGCAAGGGATGTTAGTGGTTCACTTGTCTGAACTGTTGGAACACGACAGCAAATACTACAATATTAATAAGAAATACAAATAGCTCTCTTACTTTGAACACAAAACATGCTTTTTTTTTTTTTTTAGAAAGAATCCTGCCTTTCACACAGTTAAAACTATATGCCTGAAAAAAAATTGGGATTTTTGGTAATGGGTTGATAATATGAATTTTTAGAATCAGTTTTCTTCCCATTGCAATTCAGCAAATAGGAAACACTGCCAGTTTCTATGCCCCGCATTTATAATTGTTTTTGCTCTGAAATCTTTACGCACACAATCTTGGACGATTTTTTTTGTATCAAAATAAGGTGAGGTGAAGCAGACTCCTTGCGCAAAAAAAATGTTTTGGGTAGCTCATTTTAGACAGAAGCACAAGTGTCAGACTTGAACATGAATCCTGTATTGAGTGTTCAGAGGGCGAAGATGGATGTCTCTATAGACCAATTTTTTTTTTATGAATTTCATTTGCACGTGACTATTTTTTCCAATTGATTTATTATTGCTCAACAAACCATACACAATAATTAAGGAATTTCTTCATCAAAAATAAAGTCCTTGTGCATTATTGCAGAACACAGCATGGGATCTCAGCTCTCACGTGATAATCTCCTGCAGTGCCTTCCTACCCGTGTGTTTGTGTTTTGTGGGCATACCAGTGTGCGCGTGACGTGTGCACAGCGTGTGTCTCTGCATCCAGTCCTGCTGAGCTCCGGCGGCGGCGGCGCAGGGGAAATGGTAGCTCCGCCCGCAGCCCGACTCCCTGCAGCGCAGCGATGCCCCGAGCCGCTTGCAGAGCACACACACCTGTGGAGCGGGGAGAGGCGGGGGTTCAGCTCTGCTGGTCGCCGTGATCCGTTTAGCCTTCGGCCGTTTTGGACACTGACCTGCGTGCTCCCCGAGTCGATGGCTTTGTCCACATAGAGCAGGGACTGGCCCTCGCCACGGCAAACCCCTTCGGACCAGGCAGCACACTGAAGGTGGGCACAGCATTGACCTGCAGGAGCGCACACAAACCCGCAGGGATTAGGCGTCGCGAGTGGGGCAAACCAAGACTGCCATTCGACGAGATGATTTACCCGTGGGGTCAAACAGTGACTGGACGCTGATGTCACGAGGAAGCCCGATTGGTCCAAGCTGCTCCACAAAATCCAAGGAAGACTCATCCTCTAAAACATCCGGAAACGCACTCTCTTTAACACAAATCCCTTTGAGACAGGAATATTTTTAAATTGCAAAATCCCATTTTTGTTTTGTCTAATTTAATTTGAGACCAAGTCTCAACTCATTGAAAATGTCGATAGATCCTGTTGGATGAAGTCCTGTGGTGGTTATGAAAATCTCTTCTACTGAATGCCTCTACTTTGTATTCTGAACTAAAAAAAAAAAAAAAAAAAAAAAAAAAAAAAAAAAACCAAT
>CAAKHD010000693.1:68939-79942 GCA_901007705.1 Fistularia tabacaria
TCTACTTTGTATTCTGAACTAAAAAGAAAAAAAAAAAGAATTAAAGAAAAAATACGAATTACTGTACTCACCACACTGTTCTGGACTGCCGCACCTGCACGCACACGCACACGCACACACACACACACACACACACACACACACACACACACACACACACACACACACACACACACACACACACACAATAAATTTGTTTGACAACGATGGTTCAACAAAAAAGAGAATGAAATCTACAATGTGATTACTGCTCAGGAGGATTTTCATTTTGACAATGAGAACGAACAGCATTTGATAAACTGTAACTTCTATAGAAATCTTGTTGACAGATCTGGGTTAAGGCACGTTTACTTCCGATAATTGACCCCTCTTCTTGCCATGACAGGCCATTTTGGCTCTATTAGTTTCGAGGGGCTCACACACACTGCGCCTGAGACGAGCGGTACTTAAGTGGAGTCGACCATTCACTCAAACCGTATTTTCTGTCAAGCCAAGTGCAGCTTCGAAGTAGAGCAGGTGGAGTCAAAACAAATTGTATCTAATTGGCAGGGGAATTTCATATTTTCAAAAGCTGATAGGGACTTACTGGTTAACTGCAGGATATTAACACATGTGTTAGCCAGATTTTGCCAACAAATCAATTCGTACATTTGTTTTTTTGATGCATCGACTGTTCAAAGAAGCGAGGTTCGCAGTTTAAGACTCACGTGGGCCGAGCCTGGTCACTGCGGTAGCAATGGTCGTGACAGTCGCTGTCCCGATCTGAGGAGGTGCGGCGGTTGAGGATGTGGAGCGGGATGTAGCCGGGTGTTGGGCCAAACACAACCAGCCGGCCCTGGCCCAGAGGAGGCTCATCGCCGCGGTAACAGAAGGCACACTGCTTCAGACTGCAGAGTGGGAAACAGACGTGGACGTAAACTTACTGTTGTCAGAGAAACTAATTTTTCTGTGCTAACAGTGTAGACCCTGGCCAGTATACGGTGCTCAAAATAAATACAACTTATTTGATGAAGTACATTAATAATTGAACTCGTCCCTGCAGGACACCACCATGGGCATGGAACTGATAATGATTCCGACCACCTGATTTAGAATTTCTGCAGCCGATTCTTAAATTGTAACATCTTCAAGTTGTGTTCTTCACAATTAAAACCCTGCACAACCTTGTATGGTTAAGATCCATGTAATGTGATGTTTTGAAATCTTTCTACTTTCATATAAAGTACTTGCAGTTTCAGGTTCTATGTTGCTTTTAAGCGTTGAATCCCAACTTTTCCTTTAAACCGGAGGTTAACTGAGCCTTCAATTCCTGCTCCAGGACTACGTACCCTTGCTCGGTGTGACCCAGGCTCGGGGTGGGCGACGCCCCGGAGTCCTCCGACAGAGACCTCTGGAACAACGGGGACAGCGAGTCCTCATCCTCCAGTCGGAGGCAAGGGGACACGAGAGGGCTCGAGCAGGGGCTGGCGGCGGGGCTCTGCTCCACCGGACTGGCCCCGCCCCCCTCGATCTCGGCGGGAACAGAGCCGGGACTGGAGTCGACCTCCATGGCGGCGGGGCTGAGGCTCAGGCTGGGCGGGTCCTGCTCTGCGGGGTCAGGAGCGGGGTTAGGGTTGGAGACGGGACTGACTGGAGGACCTTCCCTGGGACTGGTTGAATGGAGCGGGGCTTGAGGAGCGGAGCTGTTTCCATCCACTGTGGGGGGTTCGGGGTCAGGGTCGGGGTCCGGTTCTGGGCAGGGGTCAGAATTTGTGTTGGATCTTCTGGAGGCGGAGCGACGACGTCCCGATGTTTTCTCTTTCATCTCTGCGAAAGAAGTTTGATTAGTTTCGTGCATCCAAACATGTGATAAGTCTGTTAATGAGTGATGGCTGTCAATCATTGAAACCCATGTTTTGAATTTAAACCTGATTTCCAGCACAGTGGGCTATCATCATCATGTTCAGTGGTTCAAAGATAACCCTAAAATTTAAAATTGTTAATCATCAAAGATGATTAATAATCTATCATTTATCAACAGTTTGGTAGTGTAGTGTGTATTTGCAAACAACATTATGCAACCCTAGGAATATTTTGGGTTTTACACTTGAAACCTTGAAACTGTTGGTGGTAGTTTGACAATATTCAGTTTAAATAAATGTCAGCCATTTTGTACAAAAATTGTAGCAGTATTTGAGCAAAACCAAAAAAAGGGAGACATTCAAAGTAAAGGTTAAAAAATGAACTGGTGTTTCAAAATAAATATCGTCAAAAAGACAAAAAAGCACAGTATTGCGCCAATTGAAAAACAATGTTCCTATTCATGGTCAGCTACAATAATATGGATGTGCTTACCTGTCTTTTGAGGGGGTTTCTTCTCTGTGGCATCCGTGCTCTCTTCATCCTCCACCTGGGCTCGGCCTCGGCTCCGCCCCCTGAAAAGAAAAAAAAACATACACACACAGTCAGCCCAGCAAAGCCGTGGGGGAGCCAGGACAGGAAGGAAAATGATAGAGCTCTGGACCCCATTTGCACCAAAGATGCCGATGTTTTGCTTTTATCAGAATTTGGGGGGCGGCTCGCACACACAAAGAAAAACTAAACATAAAGGTTTGGCAACAAACCCAAAGAAGGAACGCACCGAAAGAGAGGCAAACAAACGCGCAGGCCAATATTCGAAACAAAAGAGCAAAAGCTGCCGCCTTCAGAAACGTTTTATGCCCAATTGTCCTCCATTGCAGGTTTACTGTTTTCTTCAGCGGTGACAACAAAGAATTCGGTGAGCGGCATTAAAATCTGGAAGCATCTGCTTTCAACAATGTACTGCTTGCGATGAAAGGGAATGCCCAGTCTGTCCGATTTGACGATAGAGGCATTAGTAGACATATATATTTCTTTTTTGATTTACACTCGTGTGAATGAGATTTAAACGTGCAACATCCAGTAGGTGCACAAATTGGATTTTGGGCACTCGAAATTGTGTCGTACGGCCCTTTGGCTTCAAACATGGCTACAATCGCATCAATGAAAACACTGATTTAATTTATCGCACAATGTAACTGTTTGTGCGCTCAGCATTGCTGCATGCAATGTCGCTTTCCAGAAACCGCTGCCTTGTTATTTTCGGGCCAATACAAATCATGCCCTTCTTAGATACAAGCGCTCAGACCAGAAAACAAGGCCTGAAACGGTGTTGCCCTTTCAGATGAGCAACGAACAGCGGGAGATTTTATGTGTCAGATGCAGCAGGGGGATCCTGCTAGAGCTTAGGAGCCAGGAAGTGACCCGAACACGAGACCATGGAGACTGCTCTATTTAGTCAACGGCAACCGGGTCCGAGGTTTTTTCAGTTTCGTAAAATCGACTGTTGTTAAAATATTTTGGTTTGCTTGTGTAAACATGATGTTTCTTCCATGTTTTTATTTTGCCCCTCTCAACCGATCAACTCATTGTACACACTGAGTGTATCCAAATGGGATGAATGCTGATGACTTACTATAACCAAGGTGTTCGAAACCTACTCAATCACTTTTTGTTTTTGTGTTGCAGGGGCGCAGTCACAACAGTGGATCGAGTCAACAGCTCACATACAAACTTTCCCCCACGTCTGCTCATTACTGTTCAACTTAACCACTTCCTCTCCAGCGCGTCTCATTCACCGCACAGCGTGCCTCCAATGCCAGCCCGGTGACAGATACTGATCACTGCTATCAGTTTGTTTATTGATCCTGCAGTCACGCTTTGGCAGGGGTCAAAGGTGAGGCTCCGAGAACTCCCATCCCCCCGCAAACCGACAAGGTGAAGGTCACATGACGGACCGCCAAAGGAGTTGCTCCATGGTGGCAAAGACTAGACGCACAAGTCATTTTCTCCACACTGAGCTCAAGGGGAGACTTTGGACAACACCACAGCCTGTTGTTGCATTGTTTCAATAAAATCATTGCTCCTTCCACCTTATTGGATGAAATTTCATAGGTATTCTGCTGAGTCCATCATGTTATTGTTCCCCAAACCCAAGTGTGGGGAACCCAATACACCCGTGGCTGTCGTAAACACCTAAACATCGAAATTACCTTCAAACTCCAACAGTCCACTCAAGTTAAACACACACCTCGCAATGTAAGAGTGTCTAATCCTCTCAGTGCTCGTATTAAATATTAATTTACTCTATGAATGACGAATGAACTTATATCAGCCTGCTATCTGTCTCAAACTGTCTCAAAACATAAACACACTCACACAATCCTCAACAGATGTCGTATCACATGACGACACTTCACATCAACCGACATGTTTCAAAGCCAAATAACCTCAGCTGATTGGCTGATAGCATGATTATCTGCTCATCCGAGTCCAAAGTGTGATATCAGGGCGAAATTTAAGTCATATCTCTCAGTAAATCTAGGGGGATTGTATTGCATTGATGGGTGGAAGGACATAACAGACACGCTTCCACCTTGAATTCAACCGTGGCTAGGATCTTTTTTTTCTGAAGGCCAAAAAAAGGTAACAGCAAACAAAGGGATCAAACATTTTGCTTTTTCTACGAATGTCTTTGACTCGTCGAGGAACTTCAAGAGCAGTCGAAGCGAGTTGCTTTTACCCATGGTACTAAAACGAAAAATGAATTTAATTTTATTAAACTGTGGTGAAGAAAAATGGTTTGTTGAATTCGGGAGTGAATGAAAGGAAGACAGAGGCCAGTTAATAACACGGGACACATTTTCAAAAAGGTAGGGTGGCTTGTTTGTCGACAGAGGGATGATGCATTTTGTAGTGACGTTAAATTATGGGCAGACGAATGTGTGATGGAGAAGAAAGAAACGTCAAACTGAATTCATTTCTTGAAGATGAGTGAGATGAGAGTGAGACTGACAGACTATCCCGAGCATGATGGTCCGATAACTTCGCCCGTAACACGACCCGCTGAAAAAGACCCAAGTAGATTACATGGATCATGTCATCTGTGGATCATGTGCTTGCGTACTGAGATCTGTAAAGGATCACCACTTGAGGTGAACCTCTGGTGAGACACAGATGGTGGAGATGGCGGTGACACTCAAGCCTGCTGCGGCTTTTGTATCATTGTGGGGGACTGACCGAAACAATCGCACACTGATCAATGTGTGAAACATCCTCTATGGGACATGTCGAAATCACCAAGGATCCGACCGATGCCTTTGTAAAACAATGGGCCACGTCTTCGATATGTTCGATGGTATTGAATTCTGTATGAATTTCTCAAAAAAGAAGACACGCTTTGAAATAGGCTCCAATCCAATACGTCCAAAGAAAGTGTGATCTTAACGCTAATATGACAATCTTTAATAAAGCCTAAGTTTCCAGCAGCCTCTATTAAAGTTGTTAGTGCACTAGGTCATTAATTATCTTTCAGGGTTTAGAATAAATTAAATAAAATCTGCTTTTTCAGCTGCGGGCATCTCTCTCTGACCACTACATGTTTTGAGCATCCAACTAATCCATACCAATTTCATCCATCTCTAATTCTACCTGCTATAACTGTGATTCCTCCGGGGAGGAGTTACTAGTTTTTGATAAAGGGATCCTATTTAATAAGTTAGAATGTCCTACTTTTAAAGGTTTTTTTAACTCTTCTCTGAGGCAACAGAGTAAAATACGCCGGTTTATTTTTACATTCATCATCCATTTTATCATAAATCCTTCATTACCTTTGTAACCTTCATATGAGAGAGCTGTGGAGCTGAAGGGCACTATAAACTAATTTCTTGTGCCCAACTTTAATTTATCTTTCTGACCTGAAGAATGAGCAAATAAATGAGAGCCACCTTTGATGGAAGAGGATGAAACGAGATTGGGAAGTTTCTTTTGAATGAAAGCGTGATGGACAACCAGTAATGTTCCAATTAATTAAATACAGGGACTGAAAAACTGAAATGCATACATTTTTATGCAGACATACACACATGGAAACAAACAAAGATGTTTTTTGTATGTATGATTGTGTGGATTGAACACCTTTCTTTGGCTGTCTGACACGTTTGACAATACTGACAACTCTAAATACCGACGGAATTGTTAATTCATTTATCTTCCATCTGTAACAGCAAAAATGCCCCTCTTTCCAAAAGTTTCTCTCGCAGCGCTATCCTCCCGTGACAGCGCTTCATCAAGCCACAGTTTTATTATTCAGCAGAAACTCACAGCCTTTAGCGCTTTTCCATAGATCATCACATAGCAGCTGGCGAGCAAACAATATAATGATAGATCTGCAGGACCCATCCTTTCTTCTGTGGCCAAGATAGCCTGCGACGTCAGCCCCCGACAGATATTCTCAGGGTCAGAGAGCAACATTTTAAATACTGTTTGTTCACACCTTTATCATCTTCCACTGAACTACTTGCATTTGAAATGGTATCTCAATTTAGAGATTAACATTCTGAGGTCTATCCACAAGATTTATCTTCTTTCAGACCCCCTATCTCCGTGTGTTCTGTTTCGCTTAGTAACCCTCCACCATATATCGTTCCCCAGTTGCAAACACTTTGTTGCTTTGTCTCGAGCAGGGGGGCTCCAACATGGTGCCTTTCGAAGCGGCTCGCTAAAGTGTTAATGAATCACATGTGAATTGGACAACTTGAATGTT
The DNA here is from genome assembly GCA_901007705.1 of Fistularia tabacaria. NCBI lineage: Eukaryota > Metazoa > Chordata > Actinopteri > Syngnathiformes > Fistulariidae > Fistularia > Fistularia tabacaria. Next base: position 75,544 of record CAAKHD010000693.1, read on the forward strand.
CACTCGGGATACTCTCCATCTGATAAAGACAGTGATTATTTGCCGATTGTCGTCACCGAACCATTGCGCCGCTGTCAACGTTGATGAGTCAGTGGTGATGTGAGACGGGTGTCGAATAAAACACATTTTCACCAAGATCGGGCAACTGGATTTCACTTTCCGAACGAAGACGACACGTGAACGTGTGTCTGCTCTGCGGTGCTGGCGTGCCAGTCGGTACGAGGTGTAATGCACGGCGGCATTTCACCAAAGTCCAAAGGAACTTTTCATGGGACTTTCCTGCAACCAGCCAGGACGAAAAAGAGAAGCAGCAGCAGCTGAAAACGATGTTCAAAGACAACACCCTCTTTGCCCTGAACAGATGAAGAAGGCCGACGCAGCAAGAGGGGCTTTGTTTAAAGCGCCGCACATTCCCAAATGTAAAAGAGGCCATGACTGCAGTGGCAAACATTACTCAGGGACCATAAAAGACAGAAATGCTACACCCGATGTACAACTCAGCGCAAGTACCGTTGCAAGGAGAGTGCGTGCGCGTTGCGCAGGTGCAGCAAAACCGCGGTCGGAGAACCCCGGTCTAAAGCTGCATCAAGAAAAATCATGTTTGTTTTTCGCCATCGACATGTTCTGGCATTCATGGTGCGAATGCCACCGTTCCATCACGTTCTCCCATTTTTATGAAAGATTTATTGCTGCTGGACTCATCTTCCCTCAATTTAAATTGTGACCCTCACGATGCATGACATTTATTGTGGATTTTCCCTCCCCCGTTTGAAATCTAAAGGTGTATTTATTGACTGCTCATTTCAAACTCTATTTATTCTCCTATCTTACTGGACAGCTACACTCAGTAGTGTTTGAAAGGAGCATCTGTCACTCATATAGACATGTTTACAGTTGTGAGTTCAAATACCTGGGTTGTTTCATCACAAATGCGCACGTCTCCAGACCATCATCACCATGACAATGTGAGCGGGTCAGAGAGCAATTAGATCATCGCATCCAGACAGATGGCGTGTTAAATTATCATACACCGCATTCAATATATTAAGTATAAATGTATGCATTGTATGTATGCAATTTACATTTGTCTTGATGATACAACATACTTTCAGTTTATTGGGATTGGATTTATACTCCGTGTCAGCAGATACAAAATGGATCATCTTAGGATTTGAATAAAAGAGATGGTCGGGACTGGCCACATTATTTTCAGTCAATGACACTTGAGTCAGATATTCACTTTGAGTAAACCCTTCTTGCAGTCTTGCAGCTAAAATTACAGAATAAGATTTTTGTGCAGAAAGGGACCGACTTATAATACGTGGACACGCACATGAAAAAATAAAGGTGCATCCCACTCCGGGTTATAGGCAGTACTAGATATCACACATATGACTATGAATTAGCCACTGAAGGGAGCTGTGGAAACACCAGAGACTTGAGCAGCGATTCAGGTTTCGGTCCACCTGCCGATGCTGATTCTCTATCTCTCTGCTCTCCCTTTGTGTTTTCTAGCAGATAACACCGTCTGAAATATCAACTTCTTGGGACGTTAAATTCGCTGCAGTGGAGCTTCTTCATTGGAAATAGCTACGGACCCCCGTGATTAGAGCTGAGCGGGACAATGAGGCTGAAAAACAAGCTCCGGCGATACTCTGAGTCTGAGAAAGGCTTCATGATTATGACACGGACACTCATCGAGCCGAGCTACTGCAACTTACTTCTTTCTGGATTTGGAAGGTGGAGGAGGCGGGGGTGGAGGTGGAGGCGCAGATCGTCCGCCACTTCCATCCTTGCGAGGTCGCCCGCGAGGCCGCTTCTCAGAGGCCGCCCTGGCCAGCTGAGCGCTGCGTCCTGCCCGAGTGACAGGAGGGGGCGGTCCTCTATCCCGGGGCTCCTGAGACTGAGCCTCAGACTGCATTCTGGGTAAAAAAGCATAGGGAGGGGTCAGTCCACTGAAGGAGATACAGCCTCAGAAGTCTATCAACATTCATTCTTTGTGAGAAGTGACATGACGCAAGGTGACAATGTCCGCTGCCAGGTGAAATTCAGACCTGGCTTGAACTGGCCATAAAAGGAAAAGACGTTTTGATCTTAAAATATCTCAATAACGTCACATGGCTCTCTGTTCAAGGAGCATAGAATCCATACTGTGACATCTCTGCAGGAGGCAAACCGAGAAGGTGGGAGGGCCTGCGAGTATTTAATTGATATACTGCTTCCTCGACTAACTTGTACAAACACAATACACCATAAAAATGACAAATATTTAATGGTGGATATAGTGATTACACTGTGCATTCATTGGTCATTCATTGGCTATCACAGTGAAAAATGTGATTATTTAGTGACCAGTGATGCGGAAATCTGGTTTTGGTCGATCGTATCATTGGAATCAGTTCTAAAGCTCCAATGGAGAGAAACTGCTCCATGTAGCGCAGGTTATTAAGACTAAGAGGGGGTGTTCACCTGCTCATGAACCCACCAAAGAAAGGTAAACTTGACACATGTCAGCAGTTTCCCCCGATTTCTTCATTGTTCTTTTCTTTCATCACAAATCCTTCATCTTGACATAACTGCATGACGACATTTGCTTAAAACGACGATGCTTGCAAAACCTAACGTTTTTTTTTTAAGTACCCCTTTGCTTCTATACCTCTGTCCCATTCAAAACAATAGCTTACATAAATCCAGAGAATGGTATTTATTGAATTACATTTATTCAAATCTCAATATATCCCAATCGAAATCCCCCAATATACTGAAAACAAGCAACGCTAAATTGTAATAAAAGACAGGTTGCCTTCGTTATTTGTGGTTGATCAAACCTAAGTTCAAAACTGTAATGAAAATGAACGATTCCTTCTTGGTGACATCATCGGATGTCTTAATTTTGGAGCCAGAGCTGGAGGGGGATTCAGTGATATGGAGAATGGCCTTGGCTACTGCAGGAGAACTCTGCCAGGAAACTAGGACGAAAAGCTTGTTCGTGTCCAAGCGACGGTTTCCAGTCGTGAAAAAAAAACGTCCAGTGGAACGCGGATTAAAGGTTTTCCCCCAGCATGAACAACTGGGAACTGAGTTAAACGGTCGGACGTTGCCTCCGTACGCGGACAAAAAAGCTGACCAATCAGGAGAGAGAACTTTCTCACCTGGATTCATTTTGATGTGGGGGAAAAAAATAAGCTTATTTATCACAGCATCAACTGACTGACTTGAAAGACTTTATTTTCTTTTACGGTTCAGATTTTTTTGTCAAATTCTGGATACTGGCATGTTGATTGCGGAGTTGCGCTGCCTCAGTTTGCTGCTGGCTGCTTGTTCTTGGATTTTCTTGGATGGCAAACAATTAATAAGACACAGCCGCGGGACTGTGACCATTCAGTTCACATTTTGTGACAGCCAATACAACGGTAAACACAGGAAAGACAAATGTGGAATTGATTTGGGCATGCGTTCGTTCATTTACGCACTCGAAAAGAAAAAATAACATTGAAACGATTGACAATCTTTCACTCTCGCTAAAACAAAGCATCTCTCACAAGAAACGCACTGAACGCCAAATTTTCTGGGGCATAATATTGGTTTACAGAAATCTAATCTGCTTGTCTTTGTCTCTAGGAGCAATCATCTAGCTCTACGGAGCGAGTCCGAAAAACACATCCTACACTTCCCATTTTGCATGATTTAGAAATGCCCAGCCCTCTTTCACAACTATTGATGCCTGCCTATTTCAAAAGATAAGCAATGACGAATTGTTGGGGTGGGCTCTTTTACACTGGTGTGGTGGACAGTGGCCTGAAGTCCATGACCTTTTGTAACAAATTTCCACCATCCCAACAGTTGTTTTGCTTGCTAGAACCCCGTCTCTAGATCTATATTCGTACCAAACAAGCATTAATTGTTGAGAGTTGATCATTACGATCGATTAGGGCTTTGCAAAGTAGGATGCTCTCAGTAATGGGATGAAGATATAAGAATACAGTGTCAAGCCAATGGCATCCACTTCCTGGACAAAAACACACATTGATGAACATCAATTGACGGTTTGATTGGTTGGGTCGCAAGTAAAGTACCAATTTGTTGTTTTCAAGTCAAAGACCAGATCATTTCACATTTCGGTAAGTACTAAAACGCAAGATTATCTGTCGAGTGTCGATGGAAACTAAAAGGCCTATTCAAAATTTGAAGCTGAAATCCGTGCGCGGGGATTTTTTTTCTTCTTTCTAAAGACACAAAACAATTCAAACAAAACCCTGTGATCAATTTAATATTGATTTGTTGGAATCCTGTTGTTGAATCTCTTGGGGCGGGGGGGGGGGGCGCTACTCAACTGCATTGTGTTGAAATCAATTTTATTACATTTTTTGGATATCTTTTTTTTTTTTGGATTTGTTCT
>CAAKHD010000693.1:81988-100275 GCA_901007705.1 Fistularia tabacaria
TTTTTTTTTTTTTTTTTTCCACATCCACCAATTTCATTGCCTTTTTTTTAAACTTAAGGGGGGGGGGGGGTGCAACAGGCAGAATGGCTGGAAATTACCTTTAAAATCAGCACCAAAAAAAATTAAGAAACCCTTAAATAACAATCCGAATGAGATGAATAAAACGAGTAATCCTGTTCCTCCAAAAAAGTTTTTCGGTGTTGCTTAGATCATTCCCCAAAGTAATGAGTTTCCAAGTAATGCTGTTCATTGACACAAATAAAAATATTGTATTCAGACCAGACGCAGTTCCAAGTCAGAACAGGGATACCTCATAGGATTTATTATCTCAGAAATATCCACAGAAACATCTCAAATCATAAAAAATAACCGAGATAAGGACATGAAGCTCACTGAGCATTACTTTGGAACATATAGCACCTCTGTCCGTTTGAAATGCGACCGAACTACTTTGACATCACAACACATAGATTTGAGATAAATTGCAAATGTTTTCTAAAACATATTCTCCAGCTTCAAGTCATAAAAACTCTACACCTCCGTCCGTCACGCAGAAGGAGCTGGTCCTGCAAGTAGTCCTGGACGAGGAGGAGGCGCAGTGCACGGTGAAAACCTGCCGCCTCTTCGGCTCCTGTCTGCCTCCTCCTCCTTCCGTTGCTGCCGCGGCCATGTTGCTTGAAGGCTCTTGCTGGGAGCAGGTCGCCCGGTACGTCACGAGGCGTTGCCAGGAGCGACAGAGGTATGGCCGGTCGGACTCAGAGGAGGCTGATGACGGTCCGCTGTAGTTCCTCCTGATGGCGTGGCAAGACGCGAAGACAGTGAGTCTGTAATCCCTGTGAGGAAGAATCACGTATGGGGTGAGTCAAGACGGAGTAACCCTGCTGAACTTCTCTTCAGGAGGCCGAGAACATATCACATCCAACCCGCACCAGTTTGGTTGGGGCTAAAGCTTTTCACAGAACCTCCTGGGACCACTGTAACCTTCGAAATGAACAGAAGAACACCGCAATCAGTGCAACCTCCTAAATGAACCACGGAAACTTCCTTCTGGACCAACCAGAATCCCCTTCAGGTAATCCAGAATCTCTTACAGGACCAAGTGGACCTCCTACCGGAGCTGTGAAACCCCTACAGGACTATAGGGGCGTCATTATGGGCCAATGAAACCCTCCTGCGGGGCAACCAGAGTCTACTACACAACCGGTGATAAAGTAGAGCGCCACCTGAAGCTCCTGCAGGATCGCCAAAAGTTCCTAAATGTATCATCAGACCCTCCTTGTTGAACAACTCTGTTAAACGGCAACTACCTGAGCAGTCGTCCCAGCAGGTCTGCAAACTTGCTCAGCTTCTCTTCCTGTCTGGTGACGCTGGCCCCCCCCTCGCAGCGGTCCAGCCAATAGAATGCAGAGATGCTATCTATGATGAGCAGCGCCAGCTTGGGACGAGACGCCAGCGAGGTCTCCAGGTAGTGAAGGGTGAGCAGGAGCTGGGAGGATGAGGAGCACTGGACCACCAGGAGACGGGACAGACACGAATGCAATGTTTCTTCATCTGAGTCCGGTGAGCTAGTAGAAGGTGCTGGAAGGAGAGTGGATTCTAAATAACTAGAAAAAATGTTTTCTCCCATTATGCTTTATACTTTTACACTTCAGAGATTATTTCATTTTACTTTATTTATTTTCATATTTAGCCTGTCACTGTCTTGTCCTTGTATGTCTTGCTGCTGCTGCGAAACAATTTCCCAATCATGGGATCATGAAAGAACATCTCATCTCTCATCTCAAAATTATCAAAAAAATAACATAAAAATCAAGAGGTTGCCGAAAACGGCAAACCGTATAAAAACTTTACCGGCGTTCAGCCTGCTGTCCAGGATGGTGACCAGCCGAAACATGTCCAGACTGATGTCTGTATCTATGAACACAACATCCACCTCCAGACCCCCAGCCGTGGCCGGGAGCAAGCAACGACAGAGTACATGGTAGAGCAATTCTGTCTTACCTGAAAAAGAAACCACACACACACACACACACACAGATGACGGCTACAGCTTTCACACTGGCAGCCCCCTGTCACTTGATCTCACCAGTTCCCTCCGTCCCATATAGCTCCACCACATCCCCTGAAACGACACAGTTCACCAAAGTCAAAACAAAGAGGTCATGCAGGCAGCGGGTATCTTCTGACAGGGCAGGCGTGGCGGTTCACCAGGGTTTGGTCCTCCATCATCAGGAAACAGACGAGGTTCAATGTCTTTCAGGCAGGGACGCGCTTCCAAGCGAGCGAACAGCTGACGAGTTAGACAGGCGATTACAACAGCTGGCCATAAAATGACTTACTATGATGACCATCATAACCGCTGTAAATAAAGCATGGCATGAACTGCACATAGATGCCACAGATAAACATAACAGTGACTCTGCAAATTCTACCTTTTTTTTTTGAATGCTCCTGTTTTAACTTATAATATTCATAATCTAACACCCTCTACTGCACTTTCCGCTGTGTGAACCGATATTTCCCCATTGTGGGACTATTAGAATTACAATATTTTATATTATATTCTCTTGTATAGTATTCTATTCTATTCTGTGTATGATTTAACCAGCGCTACGAATTAATGGTAAGTGAAACAGCGCCCCCTGTGGATCATTACACAAATCGACACGTTTAGTAAAATATCCCTACAAAACAAAACAAAACAAATCGAATGGTCTTTCTGTTCCTCTAAATATGTTTACTTCACCGCGACGTCAAAGTTTTAGATTCACTTGTAAAGCAAAACAACTCGGAATACAATTTAAAACTTAAATATTCTAAAGTTGTATTTACCACCGATTAACCCCGAAGTCATGAACACACGCCCAGCTTGACACTTTCCGTTTGATAAGTTAGTTATTTTCAGGTTAATATTTCAGTTCGATAGGCCAAATGAAATGGAATTTCAGCGAATGACTCCATGCAGTTAAAGTCCAGCTATCTTTATTTGTCGATCCATTTTTCAGTCTCTCACCTGCACGCCGCTCTCGGTCATCTTAGCATCAGCTCCATCTTCTGCGCCGCCGCCCGCTGTTTGGACTGACTTCCGGTGTGGGACGTTTTACCGTAATGACATTTTACCGTAATGTCCTGTGTTTTCTAAGAACGCTCACTTGAATATTGAGGAGCACTTTTTATTTTTTTTTACATGAACTCATTTTCTTCCCTGTTTTTCAGGTTATCAAATAACTTCTTTCATTGCTACTTGGTCTGGTTCCATGTAGAATAAATCTCAAACCCTGTAGATGTAGCATATCTCTTGGACAGCCTTTTTTTACGGGTTCTGTTGTCTCAATCTGCATTTTTACATATTACAGCTTTTTACGCCATTGTCTTGGCTGCATTCGCAAAACTGTATATGTTATGAAATTATCATTTAAGTAAAACGAACGGAACCAGGAACAAGTTGTCCAGACAAGAAAGATTACATTGAATTGTATAGCCAGTCAAATCAGTGATAGTGGTTCACATTACTTGTATTTAAACGTCAACTAATTACAAACGTCCTCAGTTTTGAAAGTTATTTTCAATGGAAAAAAAATCACATTTAAATGTCTGTCTTTACATCAATTCCATGCAGAAATGTTTAAAAAAAAACCATCACCTGCATCCATGTTAAGCTGATAAAACAAACCTCCAATTCACAAGGACACTGTTTTGTTATATATTTGTTGTTTTATGTAGAAAACAAGGCAGCAACTGAAAACTTATATTCGATATGGGAAGATGAACAAGTACAAGACATTCTTTTCAATTCTAAAGTATCTGCCTAATTGTATTGATGATATCAGTATGAAGCCTGGAGGCCACAATCTCAAATGACATACACATACAAGTTGAAAAAAAATCTGCCACAAAACATTTGCAATGAATGAACAATGTCAGCAATATTGTTAATGCTAAAACAAATAAAGGGTACAGTGCGGTCTTCTTTGGTGCCTCGTGATGCCACTGATGGCGTCGGATCATCACACGAGGAAAACATCGACCACGACAAGGACACAAAGTCGTTGTAAAGGCGTAAAAATGTAAATAAAATGGAACACCATTTTTAAATGAAGAACCACTCGGCTTCTTCATGCCGGACCTGATGTCTGTCACGGTGTCCTGCACACACTTGCCATTGGGACACCTTTTCACCGTCAGCGACATCCATTCAGTGAAATGCCTCTTCCTTGACGGGCCCAGAAACTCGGTGCAAGTAGCTAACTTAGAACATAAGAATCAGCAGAGTTACTAAGAGGCAAGAGAAGTGTGTGTTTGTCGACCTACTTCCTCCTCAGGGTGGTGTCTTCACCAAGGAATGAGCTCTGTGATAGTCTACTTTAAGATGCCAACAAACACAACGTGCAGACGTTCCAGTGTTGGTACAACAAGCTTAGTTCTGATTGGCTGGGTTAGGGTCCACTTTAACAGATTGCAGCATCTCGCGGACCCCAAAACAAATGACAGTATCGAACTATGAATGATTAATAATGATTAGTGACTAGAAAACTGAAAAGAGAGACTGTAGTGTCGTTTTGAGAAAACTGCCGACATGAGGCCGCAGCGTGAGAGGGAGCTGTGACCTTAACGGCAAAGACACTCACTGTAGGTTGACGCTACATGGGGGGAAGACCGTTATATGACCGTTCTGCGGGTTTCTGTAAATCACAAACACAGACCGACCTATTCTTGCCCTCATGACCCCTAATGCCCCGCCCCCTTGCGCGCTCTCAGACACCCTGCCGCTACAGGCTGCGTCCCGATTGGCCTGTTCTACCTGCCTGACGATGAAGCTGTGGTCCGTCTCTTCCCTTTTATACCTAGATACATCAATCATCTGTGTTTCCATGAAGGTGTCATCGCCCCCTTGGGTCTTCTGTGAAATTTGCTCTCCATCCTGATTGGGCGCCTGGCAGTCATGTGACACCTCCTTGGACCTGAGTGGGTACTTAGGTGGCAGGCTCACCGTCGTCCACAACGGTCTCCTCAGCTGCTGCTCGCTCGCCTTTACCTCCTTGGACTTCCCTTGTGTTTTGCTGCCAGTGCTCCCTCCTCCCTGATCGGAACCCACAGGTACAAATATCAGTAAGTTTACTCAAAACAAATTCTTTTCAGTCACCTGTGATGCTCATGTCCAGTTAAAAGTCGTGGCTCATATGTTAGTTTGCGTGCATGTGACCAATCAGTTGTTCTTAAAAGTCCAACAAGCGTCAGTTTCTTGGACATTAAAAATACCTGGTTACTGGCACTTTGGTTTGAGGGGGTCTCGTCGTTGGTAACGACTGAGATTCCAAGAACCAAGAAGTACATGATTGTAAATAGATTGTGAGCTTTTAAGAAGCGTTTTCCGTTTTTGAAATATTGACATGGGTCGGGCCTAGAGTTCCCCGTTTATGTTCACATGTCGGGCTGAGCTGCTCGGTAACAACAGCTCCCAACAATCTGACATTTATTTCGAAAGTGATCCTTCAACGTGTGGTGTCGCACCTGCTGCTGCCGCTTCTCTGCCCTCTCGTCAGCAGACGACTCCATCCGGCTTTCATCCAACCGCCGGGTCGGCTCCAGAACTCGCCCTCGTGCGCTGTTCGTCAACGTTGTGTCCTCTTTCTCGGCCTTTTTTCTCGCCTTTTTCTTTTCCGCCCTGGCCTGCGTGGCCGCCGACAGGTCGTATGGCCAGCCCTCAGACGCTATCAGGTATCTGACTGGGGGGCGGACCATCCTCCTCTTCGGCCTGAGTGTCCGCTCACTCCTGTTCAATTCCACGGACAGTCGCTCCGGCTGGGCCTGCGACTCCATCTTCTCAGCTTCTACTTGCTTCTTTTTCATCTCCTCTGGGGGCCCGTCCTGTGTCTCCTGGCATCTTTGCTCAACAAGCACCTGCGCCTGCTGGTTGTTAAACTCCGTGAAGACATTGTCTTCCTCCTCCCCTCTCTCCATCCTCCTGTCTGGCATCTCCTGACTTCTTTGCTCCTCGGGCATCAGCATCTTCTTGACCCCCATCGACTCACTCCGCTGCTCCTTCTCCTTCCTCCTGATATTTCCTTTCACCTGCTTTGTCGTCACTCCGGTTTCACCGGGCGGTGACCCAATATGCGAGCGGTCCACCGTATCTTTCGGGTATCCGTTTCCTGGGTGGACAGTCTCCCCCTTCGGCCCGCTGACTTGTACCTCCATCTCCCCATGAACAGCCACCGGTGACGGGTTATTCCCCACCCCTTCAGCCTCAGCTGTCTCCCCTCTTTGGATATGTTGCGTCTGTTCGCCCAGTTGTTGAGGTTCAGCGTCAATGAGATTCTTCTCAGCGTCTCCCCGTGGCGTTTCAGTACCTTCGCACTGCGGGATGTGTTGTTGCTGCCTGACCTGCGGCGCTGCCTCTTTGACACAGTCTGCCCTCCTCTTCTTCTTAAGGCGCCGGGTGTCGTCGGCTTGTCTCCTCACTGTGAGCTCAACCTTATCCGGGATGCACTGGGTCAGTTTGGCTGTCGGCACAGACTTCTCGCCCAACGTGCTGACAGTGTCAACGTTGCTCCCACTCTTCCAAAGAGCTGAAAGAGATTTCAAAATGAGGGAAAAAAAGAACATTCTTAACTGGCTCCGAGGCTGAGAAGGAGGAGGTTAACAAGGAGGTCAAATGCGACATAAAAGCGTCCAGGCTTAATTTAAAGAACAAGGACGCTTCGAACCCTTACTCTAGGAGACTTCCGCTCAGCTTGGCAGGGGATCAAAAATAAAATCAGTGAACAGTTTCCCCCAATTGTTCATCCAACCAGATCTCAGGGAGGAACCAATCGTAACTCCCCAATGACCTCAACTCTCTCTTTACTCCCTTTGATTGACAACAGCTTCCAGCGGGAGGTGTTAGCCGGACAGCTTTACCTTGGCCTTCGACACTGAGGAGGTGGTGAGAGCTCTGAAGAAAATGAAGATCAACACATCGCCTGGACCAGACAGCATCTGCGGACGGAACCTTCAGCACTGTGCTGAGCAGCTGGGAGTAGGACTACTGTCGAGTGCTCCGGATGTGGAAGCACTCGACAGTGATTCCCGTCCCAAAGAAGGGTACTGCAAAGGTCCTGAGCGACTCCTGGCCTGTGACTCTCACCTTTCTGGTGATGAAGGCCATTGAGAATCGTAAAAACTCACATTACGAGAGCAACCGAACCCCTGACCCTCTCCAATTTGCTTACCGGGCAGGCAGAGGGGTGGTTGATGCTAAGATATTCATCACCGACTCCATCCACAAACACCTGCAAACCCCCCCCCCCCGACTCAGTCCGGCTCCTGTTTGCAGATTTCTCCTCCACCTTCAATACCCTGCAACACCATATCATGGTTTGAGAAGCTGATGACCCGTTTCCACCTCAACCGCCAACTCATCTGGTGGATCGTGGGTTCTCACCAACAGGTCACAGAGGGTGCTGGTTTGCAGTACATTCTCCGACACCCTCTTCACCTCAACCTGCTCACCAAAAGCCTGCATTCTATCTCCCCTGCTCTTCATCGTCTACAGATGACTCGGGTCAACCCATCTGATGACACTGTCCTCCTGTCTGGTCCCTCAGTTAGCTCTCCAGAACTTCGTACACTGGTGCAAAGCCTCCTGCCTCGTGCTGAACGCAAATAAGTCCAAGGACACGGTAGTGGCCTTCTCCAGCAGACAAAGGCCGTCACCACTTCCATCCAAGGGGAGCCAGTAGAAACAGTGAGGGAGTACAGGTACCTGGGTTGTCTTTGACAACCTCCTGAGGAGGAGATCCTCAGAAAATGTCTTCAGCGGCAAAACCTGCTCTAGAAGCTGAGGTCATTTGACGAGAACAATTACATCCTGACTGCGTTCTTCTACTACTCCTTGACTGGGAGTACAATGAGCTTCTCCTTCACCTGCTGGTTCCACTCGATCACCCAACAGGACGGGACCCGCCTTGCGAGCACCGCCAAGGTCTGCTCTAAAATCATTTGGCACACCGTCAGATATGTCTCCCTCCTTTGTGACCAGCAAACTGCTAGGACTGCTAACAGACTCCGCTGCACCAGCTGTAAAACCCAGGAGGAGGGCAACCTTTTTCTCCCCAGGGCTGGCACCGGAAACCCCCCTCACCACCCCTCCCCCCTAAGCGTAATGCTGCTAATGTTATAATTTATTTGTATAGAAGTTCACCGCATTGTACCATTTTCTCACTGGCCTTTGTACAAATACTGAAAGTTGGACAGCCATTTGTATCCATGTACAGTCTATGATACGGCTGTACAGTTTCATTTATAAATGTTGGATACTCTCTGATATGAACGCTAATGTGGTGATTCTGATTCTCCAATTGCCCCTCGGGCCCAAATGAAGTGATTCTGATTCTCCATGTGCCCTCCAATTGCCCCTCTGGGACAAATAAAACGATTCTAAATTCCCTGTGTTATTTTGGAGCGCTTGTCGCCGTGGAAACGCACATCTGCAATTAAGAAGAAAAACTTTGAATTTGTCATCAAATTCTGGTCCTCCGATCTAAATGACAGCTGAAACAGGAAACGCGTCTGAATGATATTCAATCTTTCATCGCAAGGTTTCTTTCTTCACACATATTGAAAGAACAAAACACAAAAATGAATTACCAGGAGGGTGTTTGACAGAGCTTTGGTCCTCCTCTTCCTCCTCCTCCTCCTCCTCTGCCAGATGAGGGCTGAGAGGAGCAATGAGTCCGGGGGGAGCAGCTGACACATCTGCAGGAGGTGTGTTAGGAGAAGCCTCGCAGCGCTGCGCTGCAGGGGAGGACGTGTCAGGTAATGGACTGGTTAGCGTCTCAAACTGAGGCGTTGCCTTTGAGGGCAGGTGAGAGATGAGCAGGTAGGAGGGGATGTAGGTCCTTTTCTTTTCCGAGTCACAACTTTGCAGAATAGCGTCCCCCACTGGAGCACTCGCTTGGACAGGAAGGGACTTCAAGAGCACAGTGCATGGCACTGCACACACACACACACACACACACACACACACACACACACACACACACACACACACACGATATTACAAACAAGAAAAGCAATGCAGCGGGCTTAAATCGGTGGGGATCTCTTTTCTTCCCCACCCAGAGTGAGCAGGTTCTGTGAGAGACGGATAACAAAAGACGTGTAACACAGCTGATGCTGCTCGAGCCATTTATATTACATGGCTTCTTGGCATGATTTTACGGGGGGGGGGGTCATAAAAAGCATCCTCAGGAGTTATATCACGTTAAAGGAGCTGCGCTGCTCAAGGAAGCAAAGACAAGCAGCTGTGACCTTCCCAGTATGAAGAACATTTCCAGAAGCTGGTGTATCCACGTCCTCCCTTTCCCTCACAAGCCTCTGTGTGTGATAAATGTCGGAGTTTGTCGTATCCAAACAGAAAATTGTGGGCCACCAGCCATCCCGACTCCCCGGTGCAGAGTCTGTGTAATCCCTAGCCGCGTCCCGTGTGCTGCGCAGGAGCTCTTTATCCGGTCAGGTCACTGCATAGCCATGCCAATGCATCGCTGACGTTAACGTGCCACCGAAGCACAACACTAATGTCAGTGAGACGCAAAAACTGCCTGAATGCACAGATTATTCAATTCTTGTGAAATCGAACACTCAGGATGGGCAAGAGATTTATTAGCAGGGTTCAGGATGTAACCTGCCTCCTGCACGCTCTACTATTGAACCCTGGCTAAAAATAAATCGGCATCAGCTGGAATGAACAGCGAATGAACCCGAGGTGAATCCAGGTCATTGCTTATGAAAATGTTCTGTTTATTCATAGTGTCTGATCTACTGTAAGGGCACCTTGTGAGATTTGGCAAGGCCCTTTTTCCTTCATAGAGCTTCTCTCCTATGAGAAGACTGTTTTTTTTGTGTGTGTGAACGGGAAGGGGGGAGAAATGTATTAAGTAAATGATGCCAAAAATAGCAACTAGATGGCGTTGAGTGTCTTACACAATCAGTGTAAAGCTCGCAGTGTCTGTCTGAGGACTGAAGACAAGGCTGTGCACTTCTGTGTAAGAAAAACCTGGCTTGAAGGACCTCAATCTCACCCAATGTCAAGTTCGGCCCCCGAGTCAGCAGTTCCACCTGGGTACTGGCGTCTCTCCTCTCCACTGGGTCACTCTGACAGCCCACTTCCCTCCATGAGTCCCCCCAGTTCTCCCACTGGGGGCCCCCCTCAATCCTCCTGGGCTTCTCAGTCGCACTCATGTCATCCAGGAGCATCTGGACCACCCAATGATGGGTTCTCTCAGTTGATGACAGCCTGAGGAAAAGCCTTTGACGTCACAAACGTAAACAAAACAAAGAAAAAAAACATCGACTAATTGGAAACTAGTTGATCCCGAAACAATAAAAGAGAATGAATAGAACTAAACAGTAAAAAAAAAGAAAATTCATTCATTCATTCAATTCATTTCAGTAGTTACCAGTAGATTGTTTCTGTGTGCACCCTATACTTTATTGTGCACTTTACTGTTCATGTGCACTTCATTATCAGTTTTTAGTTTAATTTCATGTCACCATGGGATAGTGAGAAACGTCTTCTCGATTCCTTTGTATGTCTAGTACATGTGGTGAAATTGACAATAAAGCAGACTTTCACTTGAATCTCTGCTTCCTGTCTTTCTTCAATCCCACTGTCTCTTAACCATATAGCATAAATCGCTGGTCTCACGACTGTATTGTACACCTTTTCTTTCATTTTGGATGATACTCTTCTATCACACATTACCCCTGATAATTCTGTCTGCCCGTTCCAACCTGCTCGAATGTGTTACTTCACCTGTTTTCCGCCCTCTCCATTGCTCTGGACTGTTGACCCTAAGTACTTAAAAACCTCCACCTTCTTTATCTCCACTCCCTATAGCCTCACTGTTCCACTTGGGTCCCTCTCATTCACACACATGTATTCTGTCTTGCTCCGGCTAACCTTCATTCCTCTAGTTTCAAGGGCATACCTCAAACTCAATTTTTCGCCAACTGCTTCCTGCTCTCACTCCTGATCAAATGTCATCTGCAAACACCATGGACCATGGAGATTCCTGGCTAACCTCATCTGTCAGCGTGTCCATCTCCACTGCAAACAAGAAATTGGCTCAGACCTGACCCCCGATGTAGTCCCGCCTCCACCTTGAACTTCTCTGTCAAACCTTCAGCACACCTCACCACTGTCTCACAGCTGGCATACATGTCCTGCACCAGTTTAACATACTTCTCTGCCACTCCAGACCCGTTCACAAAGTACCATAGTTCCTCTCTCAGCACCCTGTTATATGCTTTTCCTTGGTTTCCAAACACATAATGCAACTCCCTCTGACCTTCTCTGTACTTCTCTACCAGCATTCTAAGAGCAATTACTACATCTGTTGTACTCTTTCTGGGCATGAAATCATACTGCTGCTCACAGTCTAGTTTCAACTTCTCTTTGCCATGAAATTATCATATGGCTCGTTGTGAGTATAAACAGTATGCACATTGAATTAAAGAAAACATGTACAGTTGATTTATCAAAAGGAGAATTTGAAGAGGTTTAGAGCTCATTCCTGTGGCGCTCCATTGTTCAGGGTGGCGGGGGAGTCCATTGTTGAAAGAGCTCCCCCGCTGAAGGGTTGTTCAACACTCTCCTCTCTGACACCACCTTTGGAGGTTCCAGCTCCTCCCCAACAACGTGGCTGGCTTTGTGGATGAGTTACTGAGTCTGTTCGCGTCCTTCGCACTCAATCTGCTACCCCAGCATACAACAGCGCAGACAATGGCAGTGGCCACCAAAGACTCAAAGCATCCTAAGATTGTCTGGCAGAAGATAACAAAGACTCTTGCTCTTCTTGTAAAGTGCGTTGTTGTTTTGCCCAGTCCAGTCTACTGTCGAAGTGCAACCCAAGATACTTAGTCCTCCTCATTGTCCACATTGCCCCTGTGGATGTAAACAGGGGTGACCAGATCCTTTTTTGTCTTCCTCAAGTCCACCAGCAGTTCTGAGGTCTTTGTCCACCACAGCCCTGTACTCAGTCACCCTGCAGAGTCATCGGAAAACTTCTGAAGATACAGGGTTTTTGTGCTGAAGCTGACAGGACAGACAGGTCCCGGTGGAGGCCCACAGCCGCTGACATAAAGTATTGCAGGAGCTCTGTTGACAGTTGAGACCAGAGGTGGTCTCCATCCCACTCCAGACCTCTTTCTTTCCAACATTTTTTCCACTTTTGACGTTCTATTTCTGTCTCTTTCTATTAATCTTTGTTTTTTTAACTTAGATTGCCCTGTCCACATAATTGTTGAGAGTTTTCATCTTCTTCATCCTTTTCCCTATAGTGGAACTTTAACTTTCATTGAGACTATCTGACTTCTCTTCATCCTCCACTGACTCCTTGTTGTCCAGAGCCCCCACTCCTATCCCTTTCCCAGGTCGCAGCTTGGCAAACAAAACCCAAGTAGGTCTGCTGGACCAGGGAGTTTGAGCCCCCGTTTTCTTAAGGCCTGTGCGATCCAGCTTGCTGGCATCCTTCGGCATATTTCAGGATTGTCCTGCTTCTTCGGACTACATGTCCTAGTGCCGCCCGGGACTTCAAGCGTGTGGCACTGGCGTCCCACGCTATAAAGATACTCGAGGCTTCCTTGATCAGCTCTGGCCCATGGTGAGACCCAAAGAGGGGTGGGGCTGATACCTGCTGAATCCCAACAATGCCCATCTGAACCGGCCAGGGGGGAACTGTGAAAGTCATGTTCTTTGACCTCTCCAGTGCATTTAACACCATCAGACCGTCTCTACTTGGTCCTAAGTTGTCATCGATGCAGGTAGATGCCTCCCTTCTGTCGTGGATTGTGGAGTATCTGACTGGCAGACCACAGTATGTACGCCTACAACACTGTGTATCTGACAGGGTGGTCTGGAACACTGGGGCACCGCAAGGTATGGTCTTCTCCCCCATCTATACCTCTGTTTTCCGACACAGCTCTGAGTCCTGCAACCTTCAGAATTTCACTGATGACTCAGCTGTGGTTGGATGCACTGGAGGGGGGGATGAGTTGGAATGCAGGGCTGTTGTGGACTCTTTTGTCTCCTGGTGCGAGCAGAACCATCTGCAGTTTAATGAATCTAAGACAAAGGAGTCAATTGTGGATTTTAGAAGGTCCAAATCACCTGCTATCCTTGTTTCTATCCATGGGGTTGATGTGGACATTGTGGAGTACTACAAATACCTGGG
Source organism: Fistularia tabacaria (assembly GCA_901007705.1). Taxonomy (NCBI): domain Eukaryota; kingdom Metazoa; phylum Chordata; class Actinopteri; order Syngnathiformes; family Fistulariidae; genus Fistularia; species Fistularia tabacaria. The sequence goes on from CAAKHD010000693.1 coordinate 95,203, forward strand.
CATGTACACTGACAGTCAAATCAAATGGACAAAGAAACTGTAATGCAGTCTGCATGAGCCATCTCTACTTCCTAAGGCAGCTGAGGTTGCTTAAGGATGTTTTATGAGTCTGTTGTGGCCAGTGCCATCTTTTATGCTGCTGCATGCCAGGGCAGCAGCCTGAGAGTGGCTGACACAAACAGACCTAATAAACTAATCCGGAAAGCCAGCAAGGTTACGGGGTTGGAGCTGGACTCCCTGACTGTGGTGTCGGAGAAGAGAAAATTGCCCAAGTTGAGGGCAATTCTCAACAACACTTCTCACACACTCCATGACACGCTGACCAATTACAGGAGTTTGTTCAGCAATATACTGAGTCCGCCAAGGTGCACTAGAGAACAAGATAGGAGATCATTCTTGCCTGTGGCAATCAGACCGTTAAACTCGGTCCGGTAATAATATCACATTACCTCATCTCACCATCCACCTAGTTGTATTTTGCTCCTGTAACTTACTTATCTTAAACCCTGACACCTCTTATATTTCTTATTTATTTATGTTTACCTCGTTTTATTTATTTTTATTTATTTCTGTATGGAGCATCTGGAATCACACAAGTTCCTCTGAGATGAATTAAGAATTTTGATTCTGTATCTCTGATGGTCCAGCTTTAAGGCTGGTTGGCTCCAGGGTCAATCAGCTGACGCTTAGGGTAAACTATCAAGTGGTTGCACTGCAAGGCCAGGCAGTTGTAGGAGTAGTACCACAACAAGTAAGAAAGGAAAAAAAACGACTGTAATTTGGCTACAAACAAATTAAAAAAAGAACCTTCCTGAATTAAAAGTGGATATTTAAACTTGACTATTTGAAAGCTGATCAGTCAGTACTGCGGTCTGTCGGGCAATGTGACGTACCGGCAAATGGTCTTATTAGCAGAAATACATTTTGTCCATCATGTTTTTGTTTTTTCGTAAATGACATTAAGCGTTTAAGATTACACTCCAGTGACAGAATGCCATCAACTTACACTGAATTCTCTGAACTTTGCTTACCTTTGTCTCATTGACCCCAACGCCACATGGGGGTACAATGTGTGTTGTTATGCTTTCAGACATAACTAACACCCAAAGCATCTTACAAACAAACACACACACACACACACACACACACACACACACACACACACACACACACACACACACACACACCAGGGACTTTGCCAACTTTAACAGTGCAGGATAAGGCCTTGCCCCCTCTAATGAAGATTCCTTAGAGAACTAGAGACAACCCCAACCTCAACAGTGGCAAATGGAAGTTGAAGAGTTCAAGAAACAAGATTTACAAAGATGATAGATAAATCCCAAGACCATCTACAACACCAAACCTCACACACAGCACTGATATAAGCAGCTGCTGCGTCTCATAATACTTTTCAATCGGAAAAGTTGGGGATATTTATAATATTACTTACGGACCTGAGAAGACAAGCGCTTCCTCCCAAAAATTTCAAGACAAAAACAGTTGGAGACGTAGATATCACTCAAGTAAAGTCGAGGTATTCTTCAATGACTTTTCTGGATTTCAGGTCCAGAAATCTCCGCTCGCCTCCGACTTTATTTCGGGTTCAAAACGGCGTAAAAGTGTGAGTTTCTATACGCTTAAATGGGGGGAAAATGGTTTACGTTTTGTTTTTAGGATCGTTCTCGTCGACTTCGTACAGACCGATTCTGTGCTGCCCCTCACAGGCGAGGAGGGCGAAGGCGCGGGCGGCCGTGACGCGATCGACCGGGCGCTAGCTATGCTAGTTCGGGTGATAGCGAGAAGCGGTATGAAATCGACAAAAAATAAAATAAATTCATAAATGTACAAAAAAAACCAATTACAATTAGTGCCTTATACATATCTGGTTATTTAACGCCTGCGTCGACCCGTTGGGGGAGTGCTCTCGTCCGAATAAGCGAAACATAATTCAGCTAAATTGGAAGTCTGGAGTTGTAACAACTTACCGGAAATGACCCCAAGCTTGTGTTCGAAATACAGTGTTGGACTTCCGGTAATACAAGTAAATACATATAAAACAGAAAAATAAAATTTCCGCCAGCATCAAGCCGAAAGGGTTACTTATTCATTTTCAATGCAGCTAATCCTTGGAGTGGTTGTAGCCTGTTTTCCGGTCACCTGTCAATCACAGGGCCTCATATTGAGACGTCCAACCATTCACTGTCATTTACACCCACAGACAATCTAGGTTTCTGTAGCTGTACGACAAATAGTGTAAGACAAAACACTGAACCTGGAGAGAATCGAGGCAGGAACAGGGGGAGAACATGAATACGCCACCCATACGATGCTGCCAATGGTCACTGGAATAGAGCCGGCAACCTTAATGTCATCGCGAAGCAAATGAGCAATCTCCGCTGCCTGATACAGGAAAGACGCTCTTACAGTTTACTTTGTCAGCAGGCTCCTGTCAAGCTCTGGTTAACTTTCCATCCCATATTTACCCCAGGGATAAAAACTTTGGCTTTCTCAGTCACATTCTAAGGCCGGTTTGAAAAAAAAACTTACACATGGTGCTTTTAAATGCAACATGAAAAGTTAACATTACAAAAAAGCCTGTTGGTATTAGCCTGTGTGAATAACAGCCTGAAGCAAAAAGGACAAGAAGACACTGAAGAGTTAAAGGTGATGAGCATTTATTGGAATTCATAAACATCATTAACATTTGAGGAACCTCAACCTCATTGCATCAGCATTCGATTTGTGTTTGTTCTTTGCTTCGAGAACACTGCAGAACGCCTCACATTTTGTCAGCCAACAGAATCTTTTACCCGTCTTCACCCATCACAGTTTTCATTATTGCTAATCCTGTGCATAAAGAATTTGGTTCATCTTATCTTATCGCAGTTTGGGCCAATAAATAATCATTTTAAATGATTATAAGATGTAAAGTCAGTTGGCTTATTGTATGTCATGGGGTTCACACCATCACATAGTCTTTTATCATGGAAAATTGACTTTATTTATCTTGTTAAACATGTGTTTGGGATCTAAGTTGATACGGATATTAAAATCTCGAAGCGAAATTCCCAAGGAGAAACAGATTATCGGCGTTGGGAGGACAAGCTCTGACAGAAATCCAAGGAGAGCAGCCAGATACAGAGGGCTGCTACGGTTTAACGGATACTGTTGTCAAAACACTGTCGACTCAGCCTGTTGTCTGACAAGTGGGTTGGGTGACAAAAGACGGAGATAATAAAAAAAAAAGAACAAACTGTTTTAGTGACTTAAAGCAAGATGAAACGTAAAATGGAGATAAAACAAACAAGAAAGCAAATAACACATGTTTTAAATTCCATAATAACAGGCAAACTTCTGACCATCTTGGTTCTCCCATCACATCTGTGATTATAGCCGTTTTTATCTTCCACAGAAGTGGACTCTCTGTCTGACTTAAATATTAATCATTTCTAATTTTGAATTTCAGGTTCTCCAATGAGGGCCCCTGGGACCAAGCTGCAGGACGCAGCACAGGAAAAGACCATTCAACAATTTGTGTCATGAAAACTATTGCTTATTGTGCTTCAGTCGAAAGTGCTATCCTTGTTGGAAAATACCCCAAACACAGTGACCATACCAAAATACACTCTCTTATCCTAACAACATACAATAAATATATAGAGAACTTTGTAATATATGTGCTCTCATTTCTCCTGTGTGCTCTGATAAACTATCTTTCTTATAAATATAAAGATGTTAGTGCAGCAGGTTGTGATACAAACATCTACAAGAAAAAGGACACGTTTCCGGGCCTCACCAAATTGCCTTTCACCCCACTTAGCCAAAGTAAACGCACACCATAATCCTGACTAATCTCGGTCACACAAACAAACGCACACTCAAGCGTGATTCGATTGACATCTTCGGGAAAGAGGGAGGTGTGAAAAATGCAAACACTGACAGCGGTATGTCTGTGAATTTGAAAACAAGCACAGGGAAATCAAACGTGATAAACACAGAAACAGCCTCTTTGCAGCAAAGCCTGTAGCTCTTTGCCAGCTGTTTTTCTGCCAGTCGATTTTCTTTTTTAACCGCTAATCTTAACGTTGCATCTTACCAGGCTCGATACCAAAGTAGGATTAAAAACATTCAGATCTGATAAGTGGTAATTGAAATCTCAGAGAAGTAAAATTCGACCCTGACCCTCTTTGGGTCTTGGAGAGGAAAGCTAGCAGCCTTGCCTCTAATGTTCTCGCAGCTAGCTATGCATTTGATATTGAAATTTGTTTTTGTTTTTTTTTGTTTGTTTGTCTGCAACTCACATTTCCCTGCCTCCTCAAAGACACCAAGCTAGCTTGCTGGCATGCTAAAAACTAAATGGCAACCAACAGAGTGCCTGATAGGTAACAGATAACGGCAAAGCCAGTTGGCTAATGGGCTCGCTGGCCGTTTGTTTTGAACGAGCGTCAGGCTGAAAAAGCCGACAGGCTAACCAGGCGACAGGGCGAGCCACCTCCATCAGGACATGATGCCGAAGACGGGGTTGTGTCGACAGATGCCGGGGCCGATTTCATCGTAGTCCTTCTTAGAGTGGCACACCTGGAGGAACTCCGGCTGGAACACATATGGAAAACGGTTTCGACATTTATGCCATTTGAGAAATTAAAAATAAAACTGCAAGTGGCCCTTGAGTTTTACTACCGAGATCCTTTCATCCATTCATTCATTCTCTATGCTGCTTATCCTTCAATCCGGGCCGCAGCGGTGCTGGAGCCTATCACGGCTAGGAGAGGCAGGGTTCATCATAGCGCCGCATATAGAGACATACAACATTCACTCTCATTCATGCATAGCCATATACAGAAATACAACCATTCAACCTCTAATTGACATCATCAAGAGGCAGACAACCGTTCATTCTCATGCTGATGCAACATTCAACCATTCATTTCCTCATTTAGAGACGTGCACACAGTCTCCGGTTAACCTCATGCATGTTTTTGGACTCTGCGAGAAACTGGAGAACCCTAGGATGCCCACAACATGACCCCCCGCCCCGCTTTATGCCCACCCACTACTAAGGGGTACCACTTT
>CAAKHD010000693.1:126567-137438 GCA_901007705.1 Fistularia tabacaria
CCCACTGCTATCTTACACAAGCAGTCACACCTTCTACTCCTTCTTCTTCTTTATCCAGACCCAAGCGCTAATCTCTGTTTTGAGTCCGAGGCCGTGGGATTGTATCGCCCACTGTAATCCCAGGCAGACGTGGACGAGTCGTCTAAAAGAAAAAAAAAAAAAAAAAATCTGACGGTGTTTACGGTTCACGGATAATCCTCGTCACGGTTGGTCATTCCGAGAATTTTTCAAATCCGGAATAAAGAGGAAACTCTTAACTGTCGTTAGAGCCTGCGCCGCCCAAAAAAAAAAAAAAGCAACAAGAAATTAATTTTATTCTTTCCACAACCGTCTAAAAACAAGAAATCTCATATCAATTCAACATCTAAATATATTTTACCAACAATTAAAAACAGTTCTCCCTTTCCCCCCCGAATTAGAATGGAGATTGCTGTTATTTTTTGATGAATTTCTTGCAAATTCTCAGCCAAGTTCTACTTTTTCATAGTCTTTTCCCAATTCATCAAAGAAATGTAAAAAGGTTACTTGTTTTCTTCTTTGCAAACAAAATAATCATTCATAAACAAGCGTTAAACACTAATTGAGTGAACCATGACATTTCCTGAGTGGTTATTAATTTGAGATCGACTCTTGGCCGGCTGGTTTTCGCCGCAGTGCCGCCATCAGGTTGAAATGTTGATATTTCCGTGCCCACGTTAACCTTCAGTCTCTGGGAGGTCTGGATGTAATAATAAAGTTTCTATTATCATCTGCCAGCTGTCGCTGAGGCGTCACGGCTTCGGCACGGATAAATATAGATGCTTAGTCGTCTCTCAGTCTCACACACACATATTCACATCTGTTCACACACGGCGAACACACACATCTGCTCACAAACTCCAAAGCTGTGGGGCCCGATTGCTTTGAGAAGACAAGTGGTAAAGAGTTTTGGCATCTAAATGGGGGGGGAGCAAATAATAAAGCCAGTTTTACTTAACCAGCCCCAAGACCCCCAATCCAAGTGAGGAAAAAGGTCCTAAAAGGTAATAAAATTATAAAAATGTTAGGAAGGGCCAGAGAACCTTCCACTGGGATGGAATGACATGCAGGATGAGATTATTTCAACCAAATTGGAGTCTGGCAGATTTTATTAAGCATCATATGGATGTTGAAACTGGCACCCTGGGGGCCCTGGGGTCATGTAACCTCCATGTCTCCAAGGAGACACGTCTTGGAGGCGAGTAAGAAATGAACGAGACACACAGTCAGATGGTGTCATGAACCTGAGAGTCAATTTGCAGTTCTTTAGATTCAGCATGTGAAAGCCAGATTTTAGAATTTAAAAGTCATCAGCCGCTGTAGTTTAAAACTCTTAACTCCTTTCTCCACCTCTGCTTCCCCCCTCCAACCTCCTCTTCCGACCCCCAAAGCCCACAGCCTCTCCTCTCCACCCCCTCCGCTTCCTCCTCGGCAGGATGACGTGGGTGTTTTCCGTCTGGAGACGTACCTGTCGGAGCCTCGACGTCCGGAAACCAGAAGGCTACGGTCTTTCTCTTCACCCCCAGACACTGGTCAACTTTCCTCCTCCTCCTCATCCAGCTTCTCCTGTCGCCCAGCGCCTCGTCCTGTATCACCGTTGCCCCCTGTTGGCAGGCTGGTGAGTCCGCCGGTGTTTCGGGTGTGCGCTGGCGGCTGGTGGCCGATCCAGGAAATAGCCACATTCGTACAGGCCAAAGCAGGAAAAAAAAAAAAAAACTTGGATAAAACTTAAGTTTAATATTTCCAATAATCTGTTTTGAGATTATCTACATAGGGATTCTCTTAAATGGTCCAATTTTCAATCTTCAAACCAACTAAGTCCTCCAGAGCACTGCCATAGGTGTGGAGGTAGTGGTCGGTTGTTTGAAGAAAATAAATAAATAAATGAAGTTAGAGTTTTGTTTTGAATTCCCCAAAAAAGGTTGAATAAGAATGTTTTTTTTTTCATTGGCAGAAGAGGGATCAGTGACATTCTCAAAGTTTTCCCATCAAAATAAAGAAGCAAAAAAAAAAACACAGACAGATAAGAAATAACAAACAGAATATAAGTGTCAGTTTGAAACCAAGTGATTGTCGAAGCTACAAAGCAAACTTTCCACAGAGCGAATACTGAGTTTCATCTTATTTCTAATTGTCGACCACTGATTGGCCAATTTCCTGCAAAAACTGTGAAGGAACTGATTGTTTTCTCTGCAAACCTTCACACCGCTAACAATCGCAGGACTGGACAACTGAACACGTTACTTTATTTAAAGATACCAGGCGTGCATATTTATTCATACTGTCTGTGTGTCCTTTTAGCTGTGTATTTAGCAAAGTACACCACTGCTTAAACTACATAAAAATACTACTGTCAGTGTACAGTGGGTCATATATAAGTCAAATCAAGTTATAGGAAATGCAGTATTAAAATGAATTGGCCTCGTGATGTGACGAAGGTTGTAACGTGTTCCAGGAAAACAATAACAAATGAATTCGTTCCCCCGACGAGGTTTGGAATCGAGGCCAAGAAAAGTTGTCATCTGAGCCTCGGTCGGGGGTTCGGGAACGCTCGGTTATTTCCGGCCACTCCCGGCGTTTCCGTCAAGTTACGGGCGTTACGGGGAAACGGCTTTCCAAAAGAAAAAGCGCCTACTTGCAAAAATCGGAAAAAAAACAGGCAGTTACGTTTTAGCGTTGTTTCTGCTAATCTTTCGATTTACAGCCTTTTTCGATGCACTGACGTTGCGTATGATAATTACAATTATTTGGGAATATGAAAAAAAGGCAAAAAACGAGATACAGTCGTGTTTCCCCTGGTAAAGGCTTATTGTCAGGCATGAAATTGTGTCCTTTGGAGCGTAAGAATTGAATTGTAATGTTAGACTCAAAACACGACACTTACAGAAACCGTGTTTTGTTTTGATCCACGCTGAAGTGATATCGCGCCTCAACGCGTGCGGCTTTTATTTTGAAAGTTTGAAACCCGTCTTCCGGTGCGGTCGAACCGCTCGCTTATCGGCCGCTGCGCCTCACACCTGACACCGAGCGGCGATTTTTACCGACGGAAGACGATCCTTTGCCGGCGGCGCAGCCTCCTCCGGCCGCACAGAAGAGCACGATGGAGCCGTGAGGATTTTATGCATCACCGGCAAACAACCCGGAGGCTGACCTCAGCGGATTTAAGGAGGGGCGCTGGTGGGGATACAGAGAAAAATGAACGGCGACTGTCAAGTAGGTGCTAGCTAAACGTCACGCACATCTCGTCGGTGATGCAGCGGCAGCCGCGGCGGAATCGGCTTCGAAAAATCAACGTTTCTTAAAAGAAACGCCGATCTCCGTTGATCGCAACGAACCTGGACGCGGTCACGTCACCGGGGCGACGCTGACGCGCAAGTCTTTCAATCGGCGGTGGTCGGGATCAACTCCGGGGTTTGACAGGACGGGGATTTACCGGACGAGCGGCTGATGGATGAGGCGGAGAAGCTCCGTCCTCTTCCCGGGGAGTCAGGGCCGGCCTCACCCAGAGACGCGCACATCTCCCGGGAACTGAGGGAAAGAAATAGGACTGTCAAAAAAAAAAAAAAAAAAAAATCTTTTAAAAATGACATTTTCACCTCGCTATGAATTCCATAACTGATGCTCGACTCCGCTCTCATTATTTTTTTGGCGACGTGACCTTATTTCCGTGTTAAGCGGGTTGGAACTTCTTGTAATTAAAAGGCCTTTATTTTTTGTTCGCCTGCAGTGAAAAGCCGATTCCAAAGTCCACGTCCACAGTCCTGCTTTGTAATTAGGAAAAAAAAAATCCGAATCAAGAAAAAAGTGGCCCATTTGAACATTCACTTCTATTCAATAATTTTTTTTTCGCTGTGATTTTCAGGGGTTATTACTGTCCTTGTGGTTTGAATGAAACTGAAACTTTTTTTTAATGTCTTTTGCACAACGATCCACCAAGAAAGATATTTTTTTTGTGTGTTCTATTCTAATCTTCGACACTGGAAGTCATTTTTAGATTGAGCTCTCAGCTGAAAATAAGATGTGAAGATCGTGTGGGAAGTCCACCCTGTTAAGGTTTCTTCCTTTTCGGCCTCTTCACTTATGAGAAAGGGGATGACTGAATTGTGAAGCTACAACACGAGTGGAAAATTTAACAGCTGCGGCCTTACAGACTGGATTATTAAGATGATAATGTTAATAATGAAAGAATATTTTTAAGATGAAGTTCAGAAAATGTACTTTCATCTTCAGTGAATTATATCACCACAATACAGGTAAACATAAATTTAGAAAAAAGGAAGGAGGAACTGTCCACCCCTGTGCAGAGTGCATTTTTAAGAATACTGCGTTGCAATTCTGAAGTAAATCGTTTTTAACAATTCAGCCATGTATGCCAACTGATTAAATGGTTGCTAATTTTCCCACAGCAATATTTTTCTTTTTCCAGTTTGATTTTTTCCCTCCCCCTTTGTTTGATATAATTCCAAACTCGTTTGGATTCACACTTTGATAACTTGGTGTGTTGTGATGCTGATGTCGTTGGTTTCAGGTGGAGGTCGCGGGCGGCACCTCGGAGCAGCCGGACCCCGATGATGCTGGTAAGAGTCCTGGGAATGAAAGTCTGAGATGTGAGCCTCTGGCTGCTGCGATGTCCTTTAATTTCTCTATCTGATGACGCGATCGCCCATTTGCCTCAGTTTGTATATTAATAAATGTGAACTAAATAGATATACCAGTAACCTACGAAAAAAAAAGAATCGATGAAAACACCTTTTTTCCCCCAGTGTGACGCAGGTGAGAGTGTGTACCAGCAGATGATGTTGACAATATGTGTTGTTTCTGCAGCATCGGATGAGTCGGAGAGGGACATCTACATGCGCTTTATGAAGTGTCACAAGTGTTACGACATCATCCCCACCAGCTCCAAACTGGTGGTGTTTGACACCACCCTCCAGGTAAGACGGGGGAAACAGGTGAGACACCGGAGGCCAGGTAGCTGAGACACCGGGTCGACAAATCAAACAGTGAAATCAGTTTCTTAATCTGCGAGCTTGGAAATTATGCCGTGAAATATTATTTCCAAAGTTAGCATTCGCTGACCTTTTTTGTTGACCTTTGACAAACCTTCGTGGCCTTCCTGGTGACCTAGATTAGTCTGGATTCGGTCCATGAGAACCCGCCGAGGGGACAGACCGAGTATAACCGAGCCCGGTCTGGAGGCCTCTTTCACGCTTACTCATCCATATTTAACGTAGCCCAGATTAGTTTTTACTAACAAAGGCTTTTAATGGGACTTCATGAATCATTCAGCTTGTGTGGGGAAAAGACAGCAGAGACTTGGTCTCTTGATCTCCACTTCTTCACGTCTAGATTACATTTTTGTGAACGCGGTCCTCCGTCCTTCAACATTTACTGCAATATTGATTAAATAAGTATCAAATTCTGAGAAAGAACAACCGCGGTGAAGGCGGTGGCACTCTCGACTGTAAATCCGTACTTCTCTCACACTCCCTCTGAACTACTGCAGACGTCAGACCTGTCTGGCTAATTCCGGGCGAAGTGTCTCAGATCTCCGCAGGGTTTGTTCTGGAGTCAAGAGACGGTGCCGTCGCTGTCACAAATCACCGAACAAAACCGTCAGAGCGGGTTTATTTTGGCTGTCGTCATCCCACGCTGATCTATATTTCAGATCATTGTCGCCGTTTGATGGGCGACGCAGCCTTCGGTTTCAAGAGTTTCATCCCTTTCCTTCTTCTGAGGCGGACTTTTCTCCCGAGCGCCTGGAAGGGGGGAGGGTTTCTTTAAATTTTGCACAAATGTTCCTCGTGACCTGATTAAACAGCGCTCGTTAAAACTTTGGTCATTTTGTCCTTCATCAGTGTTTTTTTTGGCCAGCAGGTATAAAAATATAATTTGACAATATTTTCCAGGCCTTAGACTTCATATTAGTTAATCCAGGAGGCAAATAACACATATTCAAATGTAATATCGTGTATCGGTTAAGTTAAGAAGAAGAAGAAGGTTAAGTTCTACCACCAGAAATTCTATAAAATGGCTGCATTTAAATATATATATAAAGTTATTGAAAATCAAAGTATAATTAAAAGTGGTAGATAGTCTGGCTATATTTTATATTAGTAGAAATAATTTTCAAACTAGAAAAAATGAAATGATGTGGACAGACTTGTTACTTACGTAATGACATGCTCCTCTTAAGAAAAATAAAAAACAAGAAGTGTGCTTTACGGCCTCTGCCATCGTGGTGTGTGAAGATGTTCTGATCCAGGTTTCTGCCTGTCTGTCTTACAGGTGAAGAAAGCCTTCTTCGCCCTCGTGGCAAACGGAGTGAGAGCTGCCCCTCTGTGGGAAACCAAGAAGCAGAGCTTCGTCGGTGAGACTGCATCTCTGCCGTCTTCAAACGATCTAAAAAAAATGTATAATTCCCTGTACGATTCAGCACGAGGCAGAAACAGATGAGACGCACGTCGGTGGCGGCGGAGGCTCAGCGGCCGGTGCCATCGTCTCACAGCATGAATGTTCTAGTTTACCCTGCTTAATCCGGAGCCTCGGATTGAGGCTTCGAAGGCCATGGTATCCCTGAATACACTTTTCCCCAAACAGCCTTTAAACCACCCTTTGCCGATTTGAGGTTTTTCTTTCATTATTACTGCATCATTTCTCGCCCGGTATTCGAGTGAGAGTTCCATTTACGCTCTGAATATTTTCCGAGTTTATCCGAATTACATGGTATTTGCAAATGCGATTTCCAAGCGCTGGGCAGCAGATTGAGAAGCGGCAGCGGTGCAGCTGCAGCCCACTTCGTGGAGGTGGTGGAGTGAGACTGTCAGACCATCGGACACCTCGGCTGTAGAATAGCTGTTTTACAGGGTGTCTGCTCAGGAGAAGTTACACGTAATTGTGCTTCTGAAAACTCAAAGGACATGCACCCAGAAAGAGAAATTTAACAGCCGCGGTACAATTTTCTAGAAGGGTTTAGAGCTAGAATAAAAGGTATGATATTATTGAGGAGCAAAAGAGTGTGACTCAATTCACAGTGAGATCTGCTGATGACTCACCCCTCAGAAATTGAAAGATCTTATTCTGGACTCTCCTTCTCCTTCTGAAGGGAAGTTTTCAGCTCGAACAGAAAGCGGATCATTTCAAACGGCTGCTCCTCCCCATAAAGATCTGCCATTTATGATACCTGTTGTTCAAAAATAAATGAGTCATGCTTAATATCTTCCCTGTGAAACCCCACCCCTCCTCAAGAGTCTGCAGCCGACGGCTGCTGCAGGCACAATCCACGCACACACACGCACACAAAGTGGCACAGTGAGATCAGCCACGCAATATCTAATATAGAAAACCAATAAGTGCAAAATGGATCTGGGGGGGCATCCTGCATGTGCAAGTGTCTGGTGGACACGGATGGGTTGCCGTGATAATAAATCCTACCTTGCTCCGTTCTCTGTTGTAGACGGTCGGTGTCATGGTTGCTAGGCGACAGGGTATGCTACACCATCTCCTTTCACTGACGCCGGGTTCAACCCTCATAATTTACAAAGGTGTGGGGATGCAGCCACTGCCTTGGAAAATCCTTTTTATGTCGATTGATGGCCGTTTTCCAACAACCTCTGAGCTTATTATCGCCAGCTCCAGGCAGGAAGTGGTGTAGATCTACACGGTGCTCTTTGACAAAGTGACAAACTCTTCTACTTTTTCAATTTTGATTGGCCAACGGATTATTCAGACATCAAGCTGCATTTCAGGGTTTGAAGTATTTTCAGGCTCAGTTTATCTTTATAAAGACAGAACATCTCATTCTCCTTGGGTAGTTTTTTTTTTGAAATACTCAAAAAGCGCATGACAACACACATGCTTTTTCCATTTGTTTCAGGAATGCTGACCATCACAGACTTTATCAACATCCTGACCAGATATTACAAGTCACCCATGGTAAAATACACACACAAACGCATCACACACACACTGCGTCACCTCGTCACAGTGCTTGCATGTCAGAGGTCCCAGGCAGCTGATGAGGTGTAAATGTGTCCATCAGGTTCAGATATACGAGCTGGAGGAACACAAAATTGAGACATGGAGAGGTTCGACTTTTGAATTATATATATTATATATATTTTTTAATGTCGGTAAGAAAATGATAAATATAAATAAATGCTGTTTTTTTTTTTTTGTTGTTGACAGAATTATACCTGCAGGAGACTTTCAAACCTTTGGTCCACATTTCACCCGATGCCAGGTTTGTGCGGCCTTCCATTAGTTTGTGGGCATGACGTAGATGTCGAAACCCTAAAATTAAAAATAGGAGCTGAAAGGTGAAAACTTGGTTGGAGTTTCATATTTTTCTATTTGGAGCCGGGGCGGGAGGGAAGGGTTGAGTGAATGACCGTCGGAACTCATCTCACAAAAAACGACATGTTATACAGAGTTCATTCCGCAGACTTCGGGACTGAATAATTTATTACGTACTAGAAATAGAGTGAAGGGGAGTGGAGAAATCAAGAGAGGAGGCAAGTAGCGGAGCGGGACAAATAGAAAGGGATAGCGGGGTCATAAAGAGAAAGGAGGCGAGTAAAAAAAAAACCAAGGAGAGCAGAAAGCAAGGGAATGTCTATGAATACTTCTTTTGCTGTAAATTCATTAGCTAGTCTATCTCATTCTGTCCTTCAGTATCTTCGAGGCGGTTTATTCACTGATAAAGAATAAGATCCACCGTCTTCCCGTCATTGACCCGGTCAGTGGAAACGCGCTCTACATCCTGACGCACAAGAGGATCCTCAAATTCCTGCAGCTGTTCGTAAGTCCTTACTACCACACACGGGCATTGGGAGGTTGACAAGAAAATTGCTTGAAAGACTGGATAAAACCTGCAGGGTGTGTGTGCGTGTGTGTGTGTGTGTGTGTGTGTGTGTGTGTGTGTGTGTGTGTGTGTGTTCCTGTCAGGTGTGTGAGATGCCCATGCCTGCCTTCATGAAGCAGACCCTGGAGGAGCTCAGCGTGGGAACGTACTCCAACATTGCCTACATCCACCCCGACACGCCGCTCATCACCGCGCTGTCCGTCTTCACACACCGCCGGGTGTCGGCTCTACCTGTCGTCGATCACAACGGTAACAACGGCAGTAACAAATTACACCTCCGGACTGCTGAGCTCCACATACAATTACTTTCTTAACAGAGAGAAACTTTTAATTTACTGCGGTTGCGTCTGTGCAAGCGAGTGACTCTGCGCTGTTTTGAGAGAGGCCGTGGGTGACAGGTGTATTTCACGGCACAACGCACTGTGTTCTGTAGCCCATGCAACAAAACTAATGAAACCAGCAACAATGCAAAGAATACTAAATCAGGAGCGGGAGGAAGGTTGTGGATGGAGCTCACACTCCAGACTGGTACAAAAATGGTCCTTCGAGACATAATGTCTGAAGCAGCAATCCCTGTCAGGACTGAATCACATTATTAGGTCCATTTCGTGCTTGTTAAATTTACACATCACAACACAAGAGCCAGCCTGAAATAAAAAAGAAAACCATACCGGGTGTTGGAATGGATGTTGAGATGTAACGGCTCCTCCGTGTGTCTGCAGGTAAAGTGGTGGACATCTACTCCAAGTTTGACGTCATTGTGAGTAGTCCTGACGAGTGACGTGACGATCGGTTGTGCGTGGGCCTCGGGGGGGAATCATTGTGGTGTGCTTGCGCAGAACCTGGCGGCGGAGAAAACGTACAACAACCTGGATGTGACGGTGACGCAGGCGCTCAGACACAGGTCGCAGTACTTTGAGGGAGTCATGAAATGCAACAAACTGGAGACGCTGGAGACCATCGTGGACCGCATCGTGAAGGCAGAGGTCAGAGGCCATGGGTGTTCACTGACAACACTGTTCCGGTTATGTTGTAACAATTGTAAACTTGATCACCAGTTTAGGGATTTTTTTTTTCCTTCAAATTTCTGACCTGAACGTTTCTTACAGTGAAATAAACTTTTCACAAAGGAAATTTTAATTGTAGTCTATTTCATGGACTTGGACTTGTTTTCACTGGAAACTCTGCATCAATGTGACTCTTCCTGGCATCTAAAGCGTGTGTGTGTGTGTGTGTGTGTGTGTGTGTGTGTGTGTGTGTGTGTGTGTGTGTGTGTGTGTGTGTGTGTGTGTGTGTGTGTGTGTGTGTGTGTGTGTGGGCATTCATGCTTGCGCAGGTTCACAGGTTGGTTGTTGTAGATGAAGAGTCTCGTATCGTCGGCATCGTCTCACTGTCTGACATCCTGCAGGCGTTGGTCCTAACCCCCGCAGGTAGGCACGTGAAACGCACACACACACACACACACACACACACACACACACACACACACACACACACATATCCCAGCAGCTGACCCTCTCACTGTTTGCAGGTCTTGGCAGGAAGGAGTCTATTCCTTGTCAGCAGCCTCCTCTTGATACAGCATGTAACCCAGATCAGGATCCGAGCCTGGCGTTTGGGACACAGACCAGATGTGAAGAAGCTGTTCCTGGAGGCAGCCAGCAGGAGGAGACAGAGAGAGCGGAGGGCGTAGAAGCGAGACAGGCAGAGTTTGAGATGGGGGGAGGGGAAGAGAGACGAGCAGAGGTGGAAAAGACAGAGGAGGAGAAGAGTGAGATGGCGGAAGAGAGGACAGATGTTGAAGAGCAGGCAGATGGAGAGCCTGAAGCAGCAGGAGAGGAGGAGGTCGCAGAGGGGGAAACAGGAGTGGCGGTGATGAAGGAGGAGGTGGAACAGCAGGAGGAAGGGACCAGAGGTGAGGAAGAGGAGGAGACCAGGGGGGAGACTGAAGAAGGACCGAGGCCAGCGGAGGAGGGAGAGCTTGCCGGGG
>CAAKHD010000695.1:10230-27231 GCA_901007705.1 Fistularia tabacaria
AAAAAACCATAAAAATATAATAACACCCCCATACACAGCCTTTTTTTTTTTTTTTTTCCGGTCCAGTGCCTGTCACAGCTGGGAAGGGGCTTTCGCTTGCCTTTGGCCCAATTAGCCAGGGCTTAAAAGCGCAAAGCATGTTGAGCGGAGAGGGTCCAAGCTCGGTTTAGTCTAGTTCAGCGTGGCTCTGCTCCGCTTAGCAGAGCCACGCCAAAGCAGGCTCTAATTAGTCCCTACTTAGAAAATATAAATAAAAATGTCCGCATCTCATATCTGTTTTTATTTTCCCGCAGACTCTGCCTCTCTTCGGGTCTTATCTTTTTCCTTCTGCAGACAGATAAACACGGGCGCTCGCCCCTGCAGCGCTCGCTCGGGCTCAGTGATCTGGCATCGCTTCACAAAGACACCAACTCCCAGAAGGAGAAGTGGAACAATACCATTCCATCCCTCTTTTTAATAGCCCTATCCCGCCCCCCCCCTCCCCCAAAAAAAACACCTCTCCGACTCCCTCGCTCCCTCTTTATCTACCATTTCTCTCTGTTTCTCTTGCATCCGCCGTCTAATCTCGGCCGCTTTGTTCCGTGAATTCATTAAGCTCCTTTCTACATCGCCGGTGTCAAGGATCAACGGTCGCCGTCGGAAGATCGCCCGCACCCGGGCTCGCTGTGTATTTCCATTTCTAATGAAAGCCCCGGGGTGAGCGCCGCTTTAGAATTCCGGTCTAAATCCCGCGCAGGTATTAATCCCGGAGTCTGTTTAAAAAGGGCTGGTAAATTAAATCAAACATCATTAATTCAGTGTAATATCAACTAATGTGCTCTGCATTTCAAACAGCTGCGGGAGTTCAAACCGTACGACTGCGCGCGTCGCCTTTGTTTGCAATCTAATCTGATCGGAACGAACGCCGTTCGCCGATGGCAAAGGGCAAACGTTGTTTTCGCCGGCGCCGACAACCAGCCATCCGCGTTCGTACGTTTTGAAAACGTCAGATTGATGTCGCTCACTGACGCGCCCGTCCGGACGGGATCGTTTTTAAAATGTTGCCTGATTGGACTCGGCACGTACGGCCTCTGCCGGAGCTAAACGACGTTTACTCGTCGAAACTACGAATCCATTCGCCGCATTTCATTCGGGTCGGCGAGTGAATCCGCGGGACGTCTTCCATTTAGCTTTTAAGAATCGCATTTGTACCGCGCAAGAGGCTTTCAGTCACGCTTTTGTCCGTCCAGGCGATGCAGCCAGCCATGCAAGAACAATTAAAATACACAAATGAGAAAAAGCTTACAGTCATTTAACATTTCTATACGCTCTCAGCAAGACTTGAATGAAATAGTTTTACCCAAAACGTACTTTCTTTGCATTTTGAGATAATAATGGGTGATGTAGAAGCGGGGAGGAAAATGTCCGGGCTTCATTGTTTCTCACAGGACCAATATTCGTCTGCTTAAATTGACTTGCGCGTTGCACGGAGCATTACGGTACTGGCGCTGTACCGTAACTCCAGTACTATGCGTGCAACGCAATTTCAAAGAACTCTTGCAAAGGCTAACCCGCTCATTTGTCGATCAGCGGGAAAGTGCGAGGTGAGGTCAGCTCCGCGGACGGAGATGAAAACTGAGGTTTGTCACCAGGCGGCTGTTTCGGTCTGTCGTAACTGCATGGAAAAGATAGGAAGATATATTCACTGTAATAAACAAAAGGGGTTTTCTAATACGGGAGAGCTCTTATTAATAACATCATCTGTTTTTTCCCGGGAGGACTTGGAAAGAGAGAGCACAGAATTGTTATTTCTATCATCAGATCATTTTTATACACTTTTTTTGAGACCGGTTTCGAAACATAGCTCGTGTTGCGGATAAAAAAAACGAATCGTCAGAATCCTACTTTGTGTCTTTGGCTATAAAGACACATTATCCTGTTGTGTAACTGAGTTTTCCATCAGCCAGTGTGGTTGATGCGCTGCTTCATGCCAACAGATTTTAAAATGTAAGGATTTCACCGGCCTCCAAGGGAACGGCTCCCTCGTAGATGCAAACAGAAGGTACGCTAACAAGTTGATGCAATGGGGAGTCACTCTGCGCCCCACACCTCCAGTCAGCTCCGGGGTACCCGCGGACTCTTTGCACAGAGATGAAGACGAACACCTAGATGAGATCCACACAAACGCTCCGCGCGCACACACACACACACACACACACACGCACACACACACAACAGATAATTGGGTAGAGCACCTCCTACTAAATCAAACATTCTGTGCCAGCTGAATTCCTGCCTGGTCTTCAATGCGCCTCCAGATTGTGAAAAATGAATGAAAGAAAACCGAAGGGGGGAAAAAAAAACAAAAAAAAACCCCCCAAAACCACTTGACAAATCACCAATGTTTGGTCCAAAGGGAGGGAAAAAAAAAAAATCTTTGAGGCACAACGCGCTGCATAATGAAAATAGATGCCAGCGCGAAAGGCTTTTCGGGAATGCTGTCGGCCTCCGTTTTAAATCAGTCCCGTCAATGCGTCATATGTTATCTTGACAGGGAGCAAGAGGCACTCCTGAAAAGACCGGTTTAATGATGTCTTTAACCCGCCGGTAATTGACCTCCCAATCGAAAGGGAGAAACAGCATTAAAAAAAAAAAAACTCGGGAAGGGCGATTATGGTTCTCCGGTAGCTCCGTCCGCCATACATCATTTCTGATCAGACCTGGGCGGTGCACGGCTCCAGCGCCGGCGACGGGGTTTGTGCCGGATTGGATTTATTCTCCGTACACACGGCCGCCCCATGCTTTCAAAACCCCACTGTGCGCCGGAAAAGAGCCGCAGCGCCAGCGCCCGGCTTCTGCCGTCCATATGCCGGACGTAGAGGATGGCAGGGACAAAAAGCATTTTCTTTGTGTTTGTTTTTTTCGTCGATTTGAAATAAACCCGATGCCTCGGAAATGCGACGTGGGGGACGCAACCGGGCCTTTTGAAGGCGCGCCAGGCGGCGCTCGGAGACCCGGTATCCTCCGCTTAACAAAGTAAACACAGAGGCTCTCAAACAGAAACCTACCGCGTTTGTAAATCCCTGCCGTGCAAACAGAAACATCCGCACGCACAGACGCACAGCATGCAAATGGAAGTGTTCGCCGCCCCCGGCTGAACAAAGGGAGGTGAATAAAGGTAGCAGAACAGGGGCGGCCGTTGGACGTAGCGTTGGTCGATGCATGTTTCCGAGTTGTGCGTGCGGCCAAGCCAGCGACTGGAGCTGAAAATGGCTTCGGGAGAGCACGGACGGTCCGCTCGACCGGAACCTCCTCGAGGCCCCGGATGTGGGAATTGTCCGAGCGTTTCGTGGCCGCGGGGATCTGAAAGCGTGGCGACCCCCCCCCGAGCCCTGCTAGTGCTAACGAGGCAGATGGGAAATGGAGCGACAGTTGTCCACATGTTGAGAGGACATAATCGGATTGGTGAATTGAACCGCCGACCTTCTGGTTCGCCATCTGAGCCGCAGCTGCCTCGATGTCTTGCCCGAGTCACTGCTTGACGGCTCAACCTAAGCAGTTTGGCGCCCCTGGTAACCCGGAGGACCGCTGCCAAGGACCGGCCGGACCCTCCCTCTTCATCACCTCTGGCTGCACGAATCCCGTGCCGACGGAGGACGTAGGCGTGTCACTTCCTTTTAAATATGGTGCGGGGGTGGGCCGGCTGGGGGGCGGTGATGTGTTCGGGGCCGCGGGGATTTTTGACTTTTCATTTGATTGCAATTACAGTCGTGCTTTGAGGACTCCGCAAGAGTCACGGGGTGGATGCAGGAGGGGTGTGATTAAGGGTGGGATGGAATGATGGATGATAGAAGAGGCGGGGTGTAAGTATGTGTCCATATGCTGCTGGGAGAGTGGGACTATCCAAATGGAATTTTCACCTTGGACACGTCTCCCTGATGATCCAAGATGTTGTCCAAGGTTGAAAGGGGCAACAGAAAACTAAAAATACAGGCACAGAGGAGTGGAGGGCTAAACACATGCGGATAAACAGATGCACACGCTCAAATAGTGCAGGTGTTCTGATGACAGAACAGCACCGGGAGCGAGAGAGTTCAAGTTACGTGAAAGTCAGCTTTACTGTCAATTTCTCCACTTGCAGAAGAATCGAGAAGACGCTCCTCACTTTCCCACGGTGATATGATATCAAGCAATGAAGCAATAAACGTGAAACTATAAAGTATAAGGTGCATACTATCACCTACGACCTCTTCCTGGGCTCAGGGCGCCAACAGGAGTTCTCCAAGCATCTCGGTCCTGGGCCAGCATCTCAAGCTGTCCTCAAGCGTAGCCCATGGGGGTTCCACTTGAGGGCTTCATCTCGACGGCAACTTGTGAGGTCGTTCCAGCTTCAAACATGGTCCTTACGTTCCACGTACCGCTGGCGGTTGTAGCCCTGGTTGAGAGGATGGTTTTCGGCATAGCGGCGACCGTCGGCACCACCCTGCGTCATAAGTCCTTCCGACGAAGGTCCATCTTCTCCCCTGGGCGGGATATCGTGGTTTACCCTCGTTCGCGTATCCGTGACAGGTAGCGTTTTATGGGGCGAGGTTGTTAGCGCCACGCCCGACCGCCAACCGGGAGGACCAGGCGTTGCCTTTGGTCTGACCTCTACCCCGTAGCCCGCCCGGCTTGGTAAACCTACCAGGGGCAGAACCTCCGCCAGTGTGGCCTCCAGGTTCATGGAGGTACACATTGAGCATACATGAAACTAAAAGTGTTCATGTGATGGATGTGAGTGTTTGCGTGACTCGGGAAAGGCTGAATTGTTGTGAGCATCTGTACGTGGCCCCGTGAACCCTCGGCCAATGACAGCTCCCCCTTTGACCCTGAGTGCAGGACAAGGGATTTAGATGATGGGATGAATGGATGAATGCACGAATGAACAATGAATGAAACACGCGGCAGGTTCCAGGGTGAACCCAGCCTCTCGGCCAATGACAGCCGGGAGAGGCTCAGGACGAGCGCTACAGACAATGGATGGATGAATGAATGAATGAATGGCGAACGAGTTGCGGCGGGAACTTGCACCAACGGATGGAGCTCGTCTGCAAAAGACCAAACAGAAGAAGTAAACAGAGACATTGTTCTTCGCACTACTGTCCAATCTGTTGTTGATTTACGAAGGACATTCCAGCCAATGCGAGCCCAGCTGGCGGCGGGTGCTGTACAAACACAGTCATCCTGTCACAAACGCTGAGAGCAACAGAAGGGACAACACAAGACAGGTGGCGGCTACATGTGATTCATTGTTCCTGTAAGTAAGCGCGAGTCCCACCGGTTGCCAATCAGCCCTTCTATTTCGCTCTCCTTCAATCTCTCTCATCTGTCTCTCCTCGCTCCCCTCCTCAGATTAGGTGCGAAGAATAATTAGCGGGTACTGACGAGCCCCGGGTGGACGGGACGCTCGCAGGATCCCCGTCTCTTTTTTTCCTCGACACCAAATGTCCCTGGCAACCCGGCTGACAGCCGGCCGCGCCGCATCGCTAATCAGCGCGCCGCTCGCGTGTCATGTGTGCATGTGGTCACGGCGTGGGGCAGGTCGGCGGCCGAGGCCCAAACCCACGTTCGGCTCCCCGTTGTTGCGTTACAATCGCAAAGGTTTTCCAAGCTGCACGTCCGCCAAGAAAAGAACGCCGGGTAAGCGGAGTCATTTAGCGCATGGAGAAAGACTGACACCTCGTAATGGCGGCAATTACTTTGCTCATCTCCGTTCTGCCGCATTCGACTCTCTGCCGTCTGATAACATTAGACACATGACAAACTCGTCTGAGGGAGGACGCCGTCGGTGTCTCACTGTCTGTCTTGAGAGAATCTACATTTCAGGGACCGGTGGCGTCTCTTTCTCATTACGGGGTAACAGGATTCATTGTACTGGAGAAAAGGGCATCGGTATTCATTCATTCATTCATTATCCGTACGGCTCACCCTGCGCTCAGAGCTGTCATTGGGTGAGGGGAGGGGTTTAATCATACCGGCCAATCCCAGGGACGCATAAAGAGACAAACAAGCATTTATTTTATTTTAGCACTCATTTATAAACATGTTGTGTGTGTGTATATATACATATATATATATATCAATATATACAGTGTATTGATATATATATACAGAATATCTATAAGCAACCATTCACTCTTTCATTTATACGTCATACAGAGAGATACAACATTCAAGTGTTCATTCACACATCAAATAGACACATTCATTCACTCCTTCATGTTATGTATGTGTATATATACATATATATATATATATATATATACACATACAATCAACCATTCACTCTTTCATTTCCATGTCATTTGAAGACCTACAACCTTTCGCTTTCTCGAGCACACGTCATTGAGAAAAACAACATTCACCCTCTCACTCAAACATCATATAGCGGCATTCAACCTTTAACTTCTTAATAAACATGTTGTGTATATATATATATATATATATATATTTACTAATAACCATCAATCTATCATTCACACATCATATAGCAACATTCATTTTTTCACAACCATTCACTCCTTCATTCACACATTTTGTGTGTGTGTGTATATATATATATATATACACATATTCGTTATATGGAGACATACAGCCATTCACTCATTCATAAACATGTCGTGTGTATACTATACATACATACATTTTTAAGCAACCATTCACCCTCACATTCATTCACATGTCAAAAAGAGACATACAACCATTCACTCCTTCCATGGTGTATATATGTACATATATATATAAACAACAATTCTGTCTTTCATATATATATGAAATATATATATATATATATATATATATATATATATATATATATATATATATATATATATGAAACATATATACACGATGGAAGGAGTGAATGGTATATATATGTGATATATATATATATAGACATATACATGTCTATATATATATATGCACACGTCATATAGAGACATACAACTATTCACTCCTTCCATCATATTTATATGTACATATATATATAAACAACAATTCTGTCTTTCATTCACACTTCTACATAGACATCCAACATTCACCCTGTCATTCACACGTCACATAGAGTTACACAACAGTCATGAATTCATTCACATATCATAAAGATATCTACAACATTCACTCTCTCATTCACACATCAAATAGAGACAACCATTCACTCCTTCAACGATATTTTGTGTGTAAATATATAACCAACAACCATTCACGCATTTTGTGTGTGTGTATATATATACACATATATACGTTATATAGAGACATACAGCCATTCACTCATTCATAAACATGTCGTGTGTATACTATACATACATTTTTAAACAACCATTCACCCTCTCATTCATTCACATGTCAAAAAGAGACATACAACCATTCACTTTCATATTATATATATATATATATATATATATATATATATATATATATATACATATAATATGAAACATATATACACGATGGAAGGAGTGAATGGTATATACATGTGATATATATTTATATATATATATATATGCAAGCGTACACACATATATATATATGCACACGTCAAAGAGAGACATACAACCATTCACTCCTCCCATGTTGTGTATATGTACATATATATATAAACAACAATTCTTTCTTTCATTCACACTTCTACATGTACATTCAACATTCACCCTGTCATTCACACGTCACATAGAGTAATACAACAGTCACCATTGTTGTCACCAGTAACCATTCACTCCTTCCACACTATTTTGTGTGTAAATATATAACCAACAACCATTCACTCTTTCATTCACGCATCCTATATAGACATCCAACATTCACCCTCTCATTGTCACGTCGTATACAGACATACAACCATTCACCCGGTCATCCCCATGTCTGGGAAATCTAGGTTCTCCAATGTCTGCCTGAGAACTTGGGCCGAGCCCACGCAGGCCCGTGGAGAACACCGAATCCAAGCAGGGACCTTCTTGCGTTGAGGTGGAAGCGCCGACGGCACACCGGTCGGAGGTTGCTTTCCCCTGCTGAGGTGACGCGGTATGAATATTCCAACGCTGACGCGGTGCATCCGGGTTCGAATTATCGTCCAATGCAGTTAGAGTCATCAATATGAATGAAATATGGAAATGCCGCTGGAAATTAAGAGTCGAGCTGCTTCGCTCGGTTTCCGAGCAGCGATTTCCATAACAACACGAGACCCTGACCTGTCTGAGGAGGAGCACGCACTGGAAGATTTATGCCTCGCTCCAAACTGAACTTTAATCATTGATATTCTCATTTGTTTAACACGAATGATAAAAATATTGAAAAAAAAATATTTACCATGAATATAAATCATAACTTTACCCGTTGGATGCAAGCACTGCATCTTGTCTCGGCCAACCAGAGGGAAAAAAAAAAAAAAAAGCACTAAACATCTCTCCAGGTTCACGGGGGAGCTTGGCTTCACACCGAGAGAAGAAGGTGAACGAATGATCGGGTTATCGCCTAAAAATCGCTAGAACAGCGGAAAACAAAGCAAATCAAAACAATATTTCACATTACTGAGCAAAATCACACATCCTTTTCCAGTTATTATTCATTGTTGTTTTACAACTCATGACTACATCGCGTCCATAAACTTCATTGTACAGCATGAACTTTGTTCAAGATGTGAATTAACTATTAAAATTCTGCACTTGCATGGTAGAACATTGCAATCTGCTACTAATGTGAGCGTGGCGATCCGGTTGGGTTTTGCAGACGGAATCTTGCAAACAGAAACTTATATACAGTATTAGTTCCTTCCCAAGTTTGCTAGCATGATTCTAGTGGTGACCAGCCAAAACGAGTTTTCAGTATCAAACTATTCTTTGGAATCACTTCAGCTAGCAATCTTCACCTATGAGCTTAATTGCATGCAAACCAGGATAATATTTCGAGTGTTTATATCATTTCATATTTAAACACGTGAGCCTTTTTGCTATGCCTGTTTTTTGGGGAAAATTCAATGAGGACGAGGAAGAAACAAAGAATTCTTGCTCTGAACACCCATTGCGCCACCTATGGGTAATGATTTTATTTAAGGTGCGTAGCTTTGTTTTTGTGGACACACCGGAGAATATTTTCCATCTAGGAAATCCCATTTGTCCTGAAGTGAGAATCCTCATGTTCCGCAGAAAGACTTAAAACCGAACGGTGGCCGCCCTTTTGTTCGGAGCGTCCCGTCCTCGGTTCCCCGAGAACTTGTCACTACAAGGACGTCAGACGTGCTGCTCTGTGTGGAGCCGTTTTTTACAGCTCACTGTTGTGTCGGAAACACCGAGCGAGTCGGACTCCGGCCTCGGACTCGATGTCACCGGCTGAAATATTAAAAAGCGCAGGCTCGGATGAAGGGCAGGGTTGAGGAAACCGTGTCAAGGCTGGGAGTCGGTGTCACGACGGTTCCCTGCGCATTCAGAATCAGTAGACGTTTCTGGGTGAACGCGAGCCGCCGCAAAGCGTAACACAAAAGCGGAGCCCATTTCCACGTTGCCCTGGTGATGTGACCGTGAAGCTCCACTCAGCGTCGTCAGTCCAAAGACTCGATCGAAGAATGGGAGTGTTAGCTTCTACATCCGCCGTTCCTTCGGCCGAGAACCCCGCAGGATCGCGTCTGGATTTGATCGCGGAGCAACCCGGTTGACGGGGACGGGGGGATTAACCGTTTTATGGAAAAGACGGAGGTTTTTGAGGGTTCGTCGTGCATCTGTGGCAAAAAGGCAGTTCATTAGAACTTCACCCCCGCTGGCGTACGTCTCCGCCCGTCCTCGGGTGGCAGGAGGAAGCCGAAGGGACGGATCTTTGGGGTTTCATCCACACAGATGAGCGGAAAAGCTGCGAGTCTGTATCATGTCAGCGGGGTGCGTTCCTGACATCCTGGCATGTCCCGTAATCGGCTTTCCTCGGTGACGGCATGGAACCCGTACGAGAGTCCTGTCTCTCTATGTATGCATGTGTGTGTGTCAACAAACATGCACAAAAAATGCACAGGCACAAATACTAGTGTGCTCACACACCTGGCTGCAAGCGGAGGGGGTCGGCACCGCCAGCTGAAGAGCAGGATACAGCGAGTCACGGAGGAACACTCTCGTGCACAAACGCATTCACTATTTAACCGCGCGGCGCAGAGGGAGAGGCGGTAAACTGTGATTCAGGATTCATCGTGCACGCCCGAACGTGTGCGGAGCGAGGCGCGAAGGAGGCAGAAAAACATGTATCGGCGGTCCCACGCTGCGAGGCTTCATTAGCCCACCTGCAGACGCGTCAGGGTTCGCGGAAGAGAACACACATGCAGATATTCACATTCAGCTCACAGTCTTTCATATGCGGGGAAATCTGGCTGCGCGCCGCTGCTGCAGACGGGGTTAGCCACGCGGGTTGGCGCTAAAGCTAAATTTCAAAAGCTTCTGAATTAGATGAAAAGCTATTAACGGGAAAATAACATAACATGAAGCGCTAAGGCGCTAACGTGGAAAGGCAGTTTCGAATTTTGTCGGCTGAAGCTGTGAATGTACTGGCTGTTATGGGAAATGGTCCGCACTCGTAGCATGTAGCGCTTTCCACGAGATAGCATTCACCCATTCACGCCTCATGGCTCTGAGGGGGTGGTTGTACGCTAACCCTTCACTCGCTCATTCACTTGTCGTACGGAGACATGCAACCGTTCACCCATTCATTCACACGGCATTAGGAGATAAACAACCTTTTGCTCATTCATTCACACATTGTATGGAGACATATAACATTCACTCATTCATTCAGATGCCACATAGGGACATGCAACCATTCACTCTGTCATTCAGGCGTGATATGGAGCCATGCAACCGTTCACCCATTCATTCACACGTCATTACGAGATAAACAACCGTTCACTCATTCACCCACACACACCACATTCAACCATTCATGCTCTCATTTTAATTATCATATGAAGACCTACAACCGTTCACTCATTCATTCAAACATCACATGGAGACATATAACATTCACTCATTCATGCAACAACAAATAGTCTCCAACCACTCACTCTCGAATTCACACATCCTATGGAAACACGGCCATTCACTCGTTCATTCTCACGTCTTTGTAATTGTAGGGAACGGAGTCGTACACAGCATTCACCCATTCATTCGCACGCCATATTGAGATAAAAACCATTCACTCATTCATTCACATATCACAATCATAACCTCTGCATCATTCACTCTCTCGTTCACATCTCACATGTGATTTGGAGACATGCAACCGTTCACTCATTCATTCACTCATCATATGGAGACATGCAACCGTTCACCCACTCATTCACGCTTCCTGGCGAATGTAGAGTCTCCAGCAGGACGCCGAAGCTCCAGTCTCTCTGGACGGTGTGGTTAGCGCCTTGAAGGGTGAATGGATGAATGGGTGAATGGGTGATGCCATATGGTTTTAAGCAGCAGGGCCCCAACCGTTTTTGTAAAAGGGACCAGTTTTATGCATGAAAATGTTTCTGCCGCCAGGTTCGTCAAATCGAGGTTTTTTTTCTTTCAAAAATTTCCAGGGCTTGTGTTTTAGCGCAGGGTGTTTTGTCTGAATGTGGTGAAGCAGTTTTGAGTGTTTTCATAACTTCATTCGCTAGCCGTTCACCCAAAATAATGCATAGCAGGCACTGAGCTTGTGTATCACCTGTTGCGATGAACCCGTAACTTAGCTAGGAATCTTGGTATTTTCCTTTAAATGAAGCTTTCTTTTTGCCGGCAGTCTGCCACGCTTCTGCCATCTCGTCGTTTGCTCGGTTCGTCCGGCGGCTTTCGTCTCTGGCTCCTTTCCTTCCAGGGCTAGCTTGTGGTAGCTGATGTGTGAAACGGCGTGACAGAGGGAAGCGAAGGCGGAAACAGTCGTTTTTCAAAAGAAGATCCGGAAGGTCGGATGAAAAAACAATAATTCGTACCAAGAAAGGTTTTCTTTGCGGAACCTCTACCGCAGGGGCGCTCAACACGTCGATCCCGATCTACCGGTCGATCGCAAATGCAGCGCGGGTCGATTGCCGAGCCCTGCCGTTCAAAAACGCAACCGCGCAACGTGAAAAAATGACTCACCCTCAGCAACGGAATCCACGACAGTCCAAGTCGTGTGGTTGTAGATGGCATGTCATTAAACACGGCCGTTAGCCTAACATCCATCCCCACTGCGGCGTTGACGCACTTGATTGACACGCAGTACAGCCAATCCGAGATCTCGATCCGAATACCGTTGCGCCATGACTGGTGGACGTTTTTCGAGTCCATTCAGTGCAAGACGTCATTAAAAGTAAAGTACTGGCCAAAAGTGGACAGAATGGTGTTGTGCTTTACATGTTCATGCTGTTGTGGCAGGGAAACAATACATGTTTTAAATATTAAGTATACTTGGTGTTTGTATAGAAATCAATTTTATTGCTGGTTGAACATTTTGACTTGGTCATGTTAAGAGTAGCTAGCATGCCAAAAAAGTGTGGGCCACCCCTGATCTACCGGTACCCCTCCGGGGACCGGAGGTTGGGGACCCCTGATATGAAGACATTCATCCATTCACTCCTTCATAAAACAACTGCAAACAACCGTCGCACATCATGCATTCGTTCTTTCACTCACACGTCGCATACAGACATACAACCATGCACGTTTTCATTCACACATCATATTGATACGTACAACATTCACCCTCTCATTCACACACCATTCACTCCTTCATAAACATGCTGCGCATATATATGTTTATGTATACAAACAACCGTTAGCTCAACTCAGTGACTTTCATTCACATGTCGTGCAGAGACATACAAGCGTTCACTCTCTCATTCACACATCATATAGAGACATTCAACCATTCACTCCTTCATAAAAACATCATATATATATATATATGGACCAACCATCTCATCAATGCATCAAATAGAGGCAAACAAACCAACCACTCGTTCTTTGCGGACTGGTACCAAATGACCGGCGGTATGACCGGTACCGGTCACGAGACCGGAGCTCGGGGACCCCTGGTGCAAAGCACTCTGAAACAGCAAAGTATGTATTTGCTCCACGAGTTGAGAACATTTACCTCGTCTGTCTCGGGGCTTTATTTTCTAGCTCCGCTGGAAAGTTCAATTATTCGCTGTTTTACCTGCGTGAATCACCCGGCCTGCCCCAGAGTCGTGGATCATTTTCCTTTTTCCCGTGGCAACCTGCGGAAGTCACCAGTCACCCTGTCCGACAGAGCCATGAATTACCGGGGCCCGTTATCTGTCCAGGGTTACCCAGGGCCATCAACGCCGGGGGGGGGACAAATGGCCAGGCGAGCGCGCATCAATAAAAGGACGGAGCGGTAAAGGACTTCTGACTGAAAGCAGAGGTGAAACTAATTTGGACTTCTTTCAGCCCAAAAGGGACTGCGGGTTCGTTAAGATCGCAATTAGAGCGGCCGACGCCGCGCGCTTGTATTACAGCGCTACCAACGCCCTCCAGGAGGTTTCGCTCCGTGGGTCGTCATGAACACGCTGTACCTTTGATTCTGTTGTGTGATCCAGAGAGCCTGGCATTTGCCGTCCGCCGTGGTTCAGCGTTCATTCATCCATTAACTTTTACATCCTATCCTGCACTCGGAGTCGTGGAGGCGGGGACGGGAGACCAGCGCGGCCGTGATTGGCCGAGAGGCCCGGGCTCACCCCGGATCGATCACAGAAATGGTATTGTTTTGTAGAAATGATGGATATAGAAGGGGGAGGGGCCAGAACCGGGATGAAGCGACGCGTTCTGGGCAGTTTTTGTCTCCCCTTGAACTTCCTTCAAGTTGTTTTCATTCATTCATGCATTCATTCATGCATTCATTCATTATCTATCCCGCTCATCCTGCAGTCGGGGGTTGCAGGGGTGTTGGAGCCGATCCCAGCTGTGATTGGCCGAGAGGGCGGGTTCACCGCGTGGACATGCAACCATTCACCCTGTTCGAAAGCCCACTTTGTTTCTGTGTGTTTAACTCTTATTCGAAACAACACCGTTCAGTCGGTGTCTCTGGGTAAGTCCTCATAGATCCTACGCTCCTGAACGCACCGCAGTTATTCCAGCGCACCTGCGTACGATGCGGCAGACGCTATTTTATTCCCTTTTCGAGTAGCAGAGGCTCGTTGGGTTTTTCACCTTCCTTCGTGTTCACCTGCTTTCCTTGGTTTGTTTCTGCGTGTGAATGACAGAAGGTGACTTTAATTGTGTTTTATGTCGGTTCGTTGAATGCTAACATTAAAATAACTTGAATTACTTATCCCTGCATGGGCTGATGCTAGTCATACTCTTGTGCTAAGCTAATCAGCATGCTGTCCATGAGTCCCTTGCGAAGGAGTTCTTTGTTATATGATTCATATAACGCCACTGTTTAGTGAAAAACCCTCTATTATTATCCTCTGTTTGTGTGGAATGTAAAAGATTATCCTGCTGTTTCTGTTGTATTGCTATTCCAGACCGCAGTAATAAATCCATGGAAAAGGGAACATCTGTATACCTGCTGTTCTTCAACGGGAACACCAGCCCCCTTACCTTGACGCTCTGAACCACCTAATTCCCAGAGAGAACCACTCTCCCGTTTACACCCTCTCATTCACACCTCATACAGACACACACAACCATTCACTCCTTCATAAACCCGTCGTGTATGTAAATACGCACAGCGGTCCCTCAAAATATGAATTGAATAGGTTCCAGAAGTGGCTGCGTTTGTTGATTATTTTCGTATCTCAAATGAATTTTCCCCATTTAAAATAACAGAAAACGATTTGATTCGTTCCAACCCCAGAAAGAACTCGCAAAATAAGGATATTAATATAGAAAAACCCTGAAAAAGAAAGTGTGAGGGACATCATAAAGAAAAATCCTGGTTACTGTAAACTTGTTTTGAATCCTCAGCTCACACACGCGACGGCGGCGAGTGTTTACGAGGCTGCGAACACAAACACCGAACCAAAAACCTACACTTACAATCAAATTAACATTCCAATAAAGTTATGATGATTATGAATCAAATTAATCAATGAATCAAAATTAACTTAACATTAAAACGAGGGACGCTGGAAGCTGCGAGGCGTTCTTCAAGGTGAGAGCGGCGCCAATTCAGAAGACGCGGCGGCGTCATGAAGCGTATCGGAGTTCTGATTTTCTCGCTCTCGTATTCGTCGCGTGAATGTTTTTTTTTCGTATTTCAAGGAAAGAAATTAGCTTGAATCGCGTTTAAAAAATGCTATATGAAGTGATTTGTACCTTAAGGGGCCGCTGTACATACAAACCACCATTCACTCTTTCACTCACGACATGTAGAGACATATAACCATTCACTCCTTCATGAAAACATCATGTCTGGGAGCACAAACAAACATCACCCTCTCATTCACACGTCATATAGCGACGCAAAACCGCTCACTCGTTCATTCATCACATACAAAACATTCACCCTCTCATGCAAATGTCACACACAGACATGCAGGTTTGAAAATATCCGCACGCCAAGAGAGCTCCAGAGCGAAGATCCCTTATTGTAGCGTGACATTTCGAGCGAAGATCCGCTCTGCATCGGAAGGAGAGCGGATCGGCGCTTGAAACGTTAAAGTTAACCTCCTGCAGGTTTTTTGGACCGCGAGAAGAACCTGGGAGAACCTCGCGCAGACGCGGGGAGATCGCGGAGGCCTTGCCGTGCCTCCGTGCCGCCCCGAAGCATGATTTAGTTCTACGGACAACGAGTGTTTGCGAAGGATGGCGTTTTGCCGTCGGCTGTCACAGCCGTTCATGCTCGGCATATGAAAAGGCTGTTTGTGCAGCGACTGGACCGGAGACACGGCGGACGTCCGTTTAGCCGAGCCGGAGAAATGTGTCGGTGAATACATCCGATTGGATTTCGTCGCGCTGTACGTACACATCCATGCGCGCACATGCAAAGGCGTAATAAAGTAGATCACAAAGTTCTAATACGTTCCCACGGGCGATGCGTCTCGGGCTATTTTTACAGGCACGGATGTGACAACTTGAATTTCGACTAGAATGAGCTCATCTTAAATGTCGTGACCTCAATATCAAATATTCATCGGCTTTTGAATTAATTATCGGATGTTTGCACTCGACGCCCACGCAGCTGATCCTCCAAACAGCCACCTGCAACGTACACCGCATCTTCACGTTCTTCACAACAGCAAGTCGGCGGGTTGCTGTTTGCGGCGAATTTTTACTTTGGTTGGTTTCATGGAAGGTCACGGAGATGCGAACACCCTCAAAGCATCCGGCTGGAAGCAAACACGAGCGTTCTAAGGGGTTCATTTGAATGAACGTCATTTGTTCAAGCGGGTTAACTGCAGGCGGCGGCGCAGGGGTTAGCGCTTCCACCTCGCTGCGAGAAGGTCCCCGGATGGATTCTTCTCTTCGTGGAGTCTCCGTGGTCTCCCCGTGTCTGCGTGGGGTTCCTCCAGGTTCCTCCCACTGTCCAAAGGGTTCATTGGAGGCCCGACGTTTGTTCAGACGTGTGAACACGAGGGTGGACACTCGTTTCTATTCTTGTCGAAATCTTCTTCTCGTAGCAACCGGGCTTGATTTTCTTCCCTTGAGGACATTTCACCTCTCAGCCTCTGAGAGGCTTCTTGACTGAAGGAGCAGAAACGTCTTCAAGGGAAGAAAAGCTACGAGATTTTGACGAGAATGGCCGGTGATCTGGACGACTGACAACCTCCACGGACATGTATGTTTGCGAGTGGTTGTTTGAGTGATTGCACGTCTCCATACGCGACCCTGCGATCGACTCGAACGAACAAGTTCAAAGAAGAATTCCACATCTCCACATCCAACATGCGGTTCAGGTACAAACTTTCATCTCCTATCGGCCGATCAGCGCGGCGGCTTGAATCGCCGTCTTTGCAACGTCTTTGCGACAGCAAAGTATTCACGTCTTTTCAACGGGAGCGGCGGGCCGGGGGAGGAGCAGGACATACGGATGAAAAAGTCC
>CAAKHD010000697.1:7605-42678 GCA_901007705.1 Fistularia tabacaria
GGGGCATGAAGCTCCCCACAACATAGCTCCGAGGATCACTGGGGCACACAAACGCCTCCACCACGCTAATGTGGAAGCTCAAAGAGGTTTATACATGTATATATATATGTATATATGTGTATATATATATATATATATATATATATATATATGTGTATATATATATATATATATATATATATATATATATATATATATATATATATATATATATATATATATATAAATACACATATAAGCTGAGCAATGAGTACAGAAATTCTGGGTAGTAAAACAGTTATATTTGAATTTATGGCCATGCAATTTCATTTAAATCTAATTGGTTTCTGTGAACAGAGCCAGAGCAAACATGACTAACCCTTAGAATTAAACTTAGATGAGAAGGAATTTAATTTGATCCCTCCAAACTTGCCCATTTAAATTAATGCATCTTCTGCCATTGAAGCTTTTTTCCATTTCAGAATGAATTTTAAAAAATGAAGGAAAAATGTATTTTCTATTGGATTGGCATCCTCATTTTACCTTGATTTGTTACAGTAATCAAAACGTTTAATTAATTTAAGCACAGCTGTATAAACATATCACCGAGATATCTGTCTTAATTTTGGTGTTGTACAACACAAATCAGTCTTCTTTTTTCTTTTGGTTAATAAAATATGGTCATCACCATATAATGATCTCCATTTACTACAAGTGGTGTGTAAACATGTCATGTCATGCCTTTTGGATGACAACTGGTTTGATCTAACAGCATGTGAGGATGAGAAAATCGACTGGGTTCACTACTATGAGATCCACAGAAACAGAGAACATGGGGAAAGGAGCAAATACTTTGTGGGTTTGAGACAGGAAAATGGAAGAAGTAGATTGGACACTGAAATGACCGATTGAAGAAGATCACATGCTGGCAACTCAACATTAGATTGGATGTGATTTATTAAATGCTCTGCTTGCCTGCTACAAACAGTGATGCAGTGCTCACATATCTCCATTGATATAATTTCTTATAATTTCTTAGATAAAAATCAATACATGTAATGGTCTGATAAATGTCCACTGAAGGAAAAGAATTTAACAACTGCACATTTATAACATTATAGATTTTCCTGAAATGAGGAACAATTTCTGATGATCTGAAATCAGGGCAATATGACTCCGGGCCTTATCAGGAAAAAGTTTCTTTCAGTCTGCAGATATTTACCATTTGGTTGATGTTTTTTAGCATACTCTTTCAGCTTAACACTGTAGCTTACCTTTTTTAGGTTACAATAGTAACAAAGTATTTAAGTGATTTCTTTATTCTGGATTGCCTCAACAATCTGGAAGAAGGTTGTTAAAAGGAAAACATAAATCAGTTTAGGATTATGAAAGAAGTAAATCTTCTTTAGAGAGACTCATTTCAGGACCCAATGGCATCAGAAAGGCAGTTCAAGCAAAGGCAAAAATAGATCAGCTTAAATGCTAATTGGTGTCACAAGAGAAGCCTCCTCTACTCAAGACACATGTGAAACAACAGTTACCATGGTAATGCACATTTCCTGACAATGGTTAGGTGTATTAGACAGGGTGGCTTGCGTGTTGCATTATGCAGGTAGGACGCTTCACTGTTATGCCTACAGTCATATCGAGGGCAGCGACGGTGACAAGTGGCAGCAGTCCTGACATCCTTTTATGGAAATGTCCTTCACTGCATGAGAGGCTGAGGAGCATTTCTGCTGCTCTCAAAGATTTAAACACTCATTTGTGGCTAAAGTAGGAGCACTTCATTGAGTAACTTGAAAAAAAAAGAAGTTATTTGATCTGTTGTTGCATATACAGCGCTGTACGTGTGATCACGGTAAGTCAGCAGTTTGAGACTCAAACTCAAATTCTAGGCATTTTCACAATGGAACTCCACAGCAGCACAGCAAAAAAGCTTTGGCTCATTTAATCATCATAGATTTGCACCCTTGATCCTTCATGGATTATGTCCCATCCCACTTTGAAATGACTAAAAACTTGATTGTTTGGCCACTTTGAAAATCATATCTTTTCTTTAGCTTTAATCAGTTTGTCAATAAAATCTACTGACTAGATTGGAGCTACCCGTTTCTTCTCTAAGCGACACAGTAAGCATTGTTCTTGCCTTTACAGCTAATTAGGGTTTACAATTGCCATCTAAAAGGTGCCACTAAATACCATTGTAAAGATCACTTAAATTTGAATTATTTATTGCTCAAGTCTATGTTTTGTTTTTGTTTTTTTCATTCTTTTAAACATCATATTGGTCTATCTAGCACCACGTAAACGGATAAATGTGTAACACATAAACAGATAAATGGACAAGCCCACCTTGTATATTGTCTCTTTCACCCAGTAATCCAGGCACTGACATCAGATGTCAAAATAGGATTAGATATGTCCAGATATGTTGCAGATCTTCTAAATCCAGATGACACATGCCATCTTGTAAACACACAACACAGCAGCTGTTGATAGTAAACAGCATGACTTATGGCTTTATTATAAACCATCCTTTAAAAACAAGAATTCCAAGCTTACAGGCAGGGAATGTGTGACAGATTAGTTGTGTCAGGTTTTATATCGGGAATTTAAGTTGTCACCCACCACAGCGCACTGCCTTGGAGACAGACAAAACTCAGCAGGTTTCCTCATCGCGTGCTGCAAACATGTTTCAGCGATTATTAACCAAAAGGGGCATTCAAAAAAAACATTCATCAGACACTATGGCCATTCCATTGTCATGCAGATCTTCATATCTTTCCCAGCTTTTCCCATCAGATTACATCAATATTGGCCATACTCAATAAACTCATTGTGCATTTGTCATTGTGTCTCACCCCCTCTGGCTGCCCATCCAGCCACTGAAAAAGCATTTCCTCATATCAACCAGCTTATCAAAACCAAATTCCAATGATGGATAAATCTACCTCCGCTGATGCTCGTCAGCTGTCGACAGATGCTATCAATCATTTTGTTGCCATGTGATTGTGTCCCACTGGGATGATGCCATTATGGGTCCATTTCGGGGCCCAGCTGAGCTACAATGGCTCCAATCACTCCAAGTCAATTTTCTGCATTGGTTGCCTTTTTGTTATCCATGCTCTCTTGAAAATTTGAAATTTATTCCTCCCCGTATCGTGGGAGTATGTTGAAAACAGTGAGCTTTTTTGCTCTCTGTCCCTCGAGCTGTGCTGTTAAAGTACTCACAAACATTTAATTTTATCTATTAGAGATGGTAATCTGAAGAAACACCACATCTTGATTTTGGTGAGAAAGAAACAGAGTTTCACTATTGGTTCGTCATTGCTTTGTTTGTTTCAAGATTGACCCGACATTTGCTGACGCCGAGGTGGTAAAATGTTTGCAAGCTGAAAAGGAAGTCAATTTAGCAGAAGCTCCAAATTATGGGAAAAACAACAAAAACAACAAATTCAAATAAGATATAATTATGCTTAATAAACCTACATTCAAAATTGGTACCACCAAAATATTGCGAAAAAAAATCTAAAAAGCCAATGTGTTCTAAGAGGAAATGGTCAGAGGGACTGGTGACACAGAGGCTTCAGTGTATTTTAGAAATATGATTTTTTGGGGGGGGAAGGAGAGGGAAGAGGAAATGACTTTCCTTGAAAGAGAAGAAAACCAAGTCAAGTTGCCATTAGAAGATTTGGACAAGAATTAACCATGACCTGGATGACTGAGATCCTCTACAGGCACCTTTTTTCCTGTTATTTAGTCATAGTTTAATATCCAGTATCCTTGTGTAGAGCACTGAAGATGCCTATTTATGGTTTAACCTATAACTTTCTGTGCATGTTATATAAGCATTGTTATTGTCAGTTTATTCATGTGCTCCAATGTATGATCTTTATGCTAATGTAAAAAAGGCATCCTTTCAATAATACATTATAAATGTATTTGTATGTTCACTCACATACACACACAAACACACACATATATATTATTATAGCACTAAATATGAATTCATATCACTTTTAAAAATGGATTAGTTATTTGTTAGTTAGGGCTATTTATTTACATTACTATTTAAGAAGTGCAAGTCAATAGTCAACTAGTCAGATGATATTGTATATTGTAAATTGAGGAATGTAAATTATAATTGTCAATTACATTTTGATTATTTCATTTTAATTTTCTAACATTCTTTTTTTTTTTTAAAGTCATCCAATATGATATTCGGATATTTTTGTAGTTCAGACAAGTTTTTCTCACACATATACAAGCGCATATAAAATGAATAGAGGTGTAACACAAGCTAAGACAGGAATGGTTCTTTCTTTCTCAGAAGTGTAGGAAGTGTATCGTACTCGAGAAACCCCATCTACCACTTTTTCTTACTTAACCTCTTTTCTTTAACTGTAATAGCTTCATTGTTACCTCCTTCAATCAAACACATTGCAGGAATCATTGGTGTTTTGCTCAAGACCTCTGACAGCAAGCCCGGCAGGGTCGATACTCTCCCTTTACTCATTAAGACAATCAGTATGCCTGTTGCCATTTTCTTGCAACCATTCAATATAGCCATTCTGTCCTGGAGGCATAGCATTGCAGACCATCTCCAAATGTTTCATAAGCTTTGGGCCCGCTGATGCAGCCAAGACCTGCCAGTGGTAGAGCCAGAAAGTTGAGCATTCCATGTAACAAATAACTTCTTGTCAAATTCAGTTCTGTTCTTTATGAACTCAATTCAGTTCTTCATGATATGAAGAAGTCTCCCGGATGATGGGTTAAATGTCCTCAAAAGAGGAAAATCAAGTCCAAGTGCCACGTCAAGAAGATCTTGACAGGAATTTACCGTGACCTGGGTGACTAAGAACCTCCATAGATATGGAACAAACAGCATTTCCCCTCTGATTCTGAGATGAGCCCAACTGTTGTTTTGACAGTGCAAGGTTATCTGCACCACTGCTGCGCTGGAGGAAAAACGGAATTGTTTCGGATCTAAAATGTACCAAACAAGTCAAATTTTAGGGAGGTGCACAGAGATTTCCCCCGGAAGCTCTGTAGCCGTGGTGCAATGGTCAGTATTCTGCCACACAGCAAGAGGGTTCCCGGTTCAGTTCTGACTCAACTCAGTGGAGTTTGGATTTTTCAGGTTTCTCAGGGTCTCCTGCGGTCCAAAAACATGCAGGGGGGTTAACTCAACTCATTTTATGTTGCCTTATCATGTTGCCCTGGCTGGCATGTGGGACCCTGTGTTCAGGATAAGTAGTATTGACAATGTATATGAACTATTTAGTGGCAGTCACTGCACAGAGATAAGTCAGTGTTGTCAGGCATTTAAAGACACATTAATATGTTAAACCACATTTTGGGGTAGATGGATATTTCAATTACTTTAAATCTTATATTTTCTTGACTTTTAAGTTACTGTATTGAGCAACACAAATGAAACCCTGAAAAATGGAAAATTCAAATAATTTATTTTGGAATGCAGTGCGCAAAGAGTGCAGAACAAGCCATAAACCTAATAAACAAAAGCAGGTTGCAGAGCACTGTCTGTTAGCTCGGATCTGATTAAGTTTGGCCTGCAATCCATGACTTAAAGACCGAAACTGAATTATTCACACTTAAATGTTGAAGTAAGAAAAATATGATTGATAGTTCAACAGCAGACCACACAAGATTTGAACATGTAACCAAATGTGTCCATTAACACAAAAAAAAACAAACAGTATGTTCTCAACTCAATTTTAAGTAAATGATTGATGCATGGAGTGGATCAAAAAATGGATTATTTATGAGCCCTGCGATCCAGCACAATCGGCATAGCACATGCTGAAAGCCTACCAGTCTCAGGGCAGATAAGCCGCATTGATTAAATAAAGGACGGTAAGTTGAGTGCGAAAGACTTTTTGTCACGCAATTGATTCCCTTTTCATATCTGATGAAATGAACCAATTTTGCCTCTTTATGGGCCATGGAGAGATTTTATGCAAGGGGCTTCAGAGAGGGAGGTATAGGAATTATAAAACAAGAAGTAGGAAAAAAATAAGGAAATTGAGAAAGTCCAGTGAACTAGATGGAACAAAAAGAAATTTGCTTTGAAATTTGGCTCAGCATTGATTGTGCAGCGAATGTGGCTAAATCAGTGTGTATCTCGCCCGTTGTGTTCAGAGGTCTTTAAATATCTATTACACTCAATAAAAGTATTACTCTTTGTTTATTTTTTACAATCAATACCAAACAGTTAGAACTGCATTTTCCATTTTGAGAAATTGTTTTATTCACATCCTGTGAGAGCAAAATAAAAATACAGATTCAAAATCACAAACTGAAATTTGAACAGAGTAAGATTGGAGTGGTTTTTAGTCAGCCTGGCACGAATGAGAGCCAGCGAGAATAAAACGTAAATGTGCAACATTAAATGTGATTTGGCATTTCCTGATGCAGATATTTCATGCACGCGGCTCATCTTGAACCATTAGGAGCAAAGAGCAAGTCAAAGCTGGTCAATCCTTGCTGAGCCATGTGTCTGGCGCAGTGAAGATTTTTCTTTTTCGTGTGTGTGTGTCAGTGGTCCAGAGAAAGTTTGTATGGGGATCCCGTGAATTAATTAAAATTGACTGCACTTCAGGCCATGGTCTAGTAATTGGATTTATTAGTGAAGACAGAGCCAGGCTAGCAGTTTCTTTGTATCACCAGTTCAATTCCATTTTATTTAAGTGCTAATTCATAACAAGTGATGTCAAGGCACTAGTCATAAGAGGGGGGTCTGAACCAGTTCTATATATTATTTGCAAAGACCCAGCAGGTCCCCTGTGACCTTGATGACACTTGCAAAGATGAAACTCCCTTTTTGCGGGAAGCAACCTAAAGTAGAGCTTGACCCATGGTAGTCGGTCAGCAAACATTTAGCTGGAGGATTGTTCAGATATAATTTAGAACTCTCACCTGCAGCCCATCATTTATTACACAAAAGTTGTATTGTTGGGCAAAAAATAGGTTAATTGAATCTTTTAATGATGTTTCACTTGGAAGACAAAAAAGTTCCAAATTGTAATTTGTGGTTATGATTGCAGAGTTTCTTATCTTGCGCATTTATTGTTTGCTATAGGTTTTTCCAGGTTGTGAGTAACCTTGGATTACATGTTTAGAAAACACTGATGGAATCCAATGTCAAATATTTTCAAAGTTATATCTGAATTAAGAAGGATAAATAGAGGTTGGTCTGAAGGGAGTTAAGCACTCACTGTGAAGACTTCATTAGTCTGACACTCATTCTTACTTTGACTCAAATCTCGTTTCATGGCCTCTGCTTTGAGTCTAGATTCCTCCAAAAGCAAACAAAATCTTCCTGTAGGGCAAGTAACAACTCAGACACCACTATTCCTTTGTTACATGATTCTCTTTGTTAGTCTCACAAAACCTTTGCCCAGCCTTCTGCCATGAAAAATGAAATAGAATTAACAAATACATGTTGCTTGACTTCATCAGTGAGCTCAGTATTTTAAATGCAAAAGCTTTGAATGCTTAATCTTCCTGATTTCCAAAGTCGGCTATTCCGTATTCCTTGGAAAGATACTGTTCATCAGCAATAAGTGTTCCCCTAGTCATTATACTGGAGAGGATGAAGATCAGAGTCACAACATATTCATACGGGTACATATTGTATGTATTTACAGAGAGGGAGATAGAGATAGAGAGAGAGAAGAATGTTTAATAAAAATCAGTTGGAAAAAGATTTTGGATATTAGTTGGACTACTAAACTACTGGTTTAAGATTGTGATTGTTTTTCACATTATGTCTTGTAATGATATAATGGCAATCATCAAATGGCCACCCCACCAAAAGTCAGGTCTGCAAGAAACATTTTAATTAAATCCTGCAACAAAGTCACACACACTTCTACTTGTAGGGCACAGCCATAGAAATTCATTGTTTTAAGAGAGAAAAGTTTCAAAGTTGACTCACAAATGTGTAAGCATTTCAAGAAAGCAATAGTTTTTCAATCCATATGGCAACTGTCTGAGTACTCTCATTGGAGAGAAATAGGATCTACACCAATTCACTCACAATGAAACCTGGCGCTCATGGCCAACTCTGTGTTTAAGTGTCTTCTACTGTAACTCGTGATAACAGGATTATGTTCAAACCATGTTGAGGGTCATTTGAAAGAAAATTTGAGATAGAAGATTTTCTTTGTTGCATTCATGTTTTAACTGCTTTTGAGAACAGCAGGTCCAGCAAACATGAGCAAGAAACTAATGTTTTCATTTTAGGTTTGTCAGATGTGACAGCTATTATTTCACAAGGATGAGAGATTGGAAAGAATATTTGGAAATAAAATGCAATGGCCCTTATACAGATAGAAAGATTAAATATCAATAACTATATTAAAAATGTAGTGCTTTTCTCTTGACACAAAGCCGCTAAATGTGTCGCAGGAATTTCAGTTTCACAGTTATAAAACTTTAATCAGTTACTGTAAATGGTTTAAGTTCACTTCAATCCCCAATGGCTTTTCTGCAGGCATGCTGGGAAAGAAAATCCCTAGTAGAATTTAAATTGAAGGAGGAGGATTAAGGGAGTTGGGTTCATCCCAAAAAACTTAAAACATTTCATCACAAAATAACTCCTGAGATTCATTTAACATCAAACATCAAACATCCAACATCGGTGACAGTGTTGCGGTGTCTTGAAGGTGGAGCTTTCAAATGTACACATTCTCACTCCCAAGCCTGTGTCAGGCATCCCATTTCTTGTCATTTTTCAACAAACCTGAAGAAGAGTCTATTTTCGGATGCAGCGTCGGTAGGGGGGGACGCGATTTCTCATTCAGAATTCAAAGATGTGGAAAATACAAATTCCACTTTTATTTAGGTTAGGTTTAGATAAAGATACAGATGTTGATGTAGACATGATACTCTGGGTTTGTTGACGAGAAAGGGTTGTCTAATTCATTGGTATGTGACACTAAGGGAACCGTCCTCCTTCGTCAGGCTATTGACGCATTTAGAGTGAGAACATGTTCTTCAAACTAATTAATCTAAATGTTCTCCTCACAGGAGGGACACTAGAGTCTTATCTCAATGAGAACCCATATTAAGTTTGCACATCTGTTGCCTCATGTCTTCTTATGTTCCACTCTTCTCTTCCTTCATCAGTGGTGTTGAGTCGATTCTGCAAGTTCAATATCTATGATACATACAACAAACCTCCTGTGCAAGAGACAAGGGTGGAGAGAACTGACACCTTACTGTTACGGCTGTTATTTATTTTGCAAATTGTATGATAGAGTCTGACTGTTTTAGTGTAGACAATTGTCATTCTGAAGTTATTAGCAAGCAGTTTATTTTGCACACATCAATGTCATTTATTATCATTATCGAATCATGATAATACATTTAGAAAAAAATAGAATATGTCCTTACAGTGACCTGATGATGTACAGTATGTAGAATTTTATTTATTTGATATTGACAATTGCTTTTTAAAGCACGTATGCTGTTCCACTGCATGATTTTCACTTGAAAGTAATATGGCCAAATAGGGATTTTTTCACTTGACAAAGAACTGTTGAACTATTAATCAAAAATAAAAATTAAATTGCATGAATAATGGAAAATTACAATATGACTCAATAATGCAAACTTTCAAATATTATCTACTTATGTATCCATTAATCCTCTGCAAAGGTTTAATACTCAGCGTTGCAACAAAAACATTCTGACACAATTTTCTTCGGAGGTGGAAAAAACAAAGGTCAAGGACAACCCAATGAATAAGCAGGCAGCCTAAATTTACCTTAACCATTAAATTTGGCGAGAGCCAGCATTATTTTTTTAACATACACATGAAGGTCAGTACAGAGCCGTTTGGTCGACAGGATTATAAACATATGACAAGGTCAGACTCCCAAAACCTGCTGGATGTTTGCAGCCACAAATGTTACTTTCCAAACTCCCGATGGAAATTTTGCACTCTCATCATGTTTGTGAGTGATTTAGACACTGTGAACGTGGTTCTTATTTACCTCTTCTTTTTAAAAATTGATATTTTTAAATATTTTTCCTCATTTGGGGAGGACAGGGCATCTCTTGCTGATAGGAACTCTCACGTTCACATCTGGATCCACAGTCTGGTTTGCTGCCCATGAAGAGCTCTACTGGCATGGTCTTGGTTAGGGGGGTCTCACTCAAGGAAACCCAAGTATTGCCACTTATGAAGGTTCCAGCAGTGACTTTGTCAACCCAGAATTAAAGCCACCAGTGCCACTGTAATAGAAGCCATGTCTTATTACTTTGACACAGGTTAGAATTGGTGACCATTTAACAATAAAACTAAAGTTCTGCAAGCCTGAGGCAGGCCGTTCAACTTACCGGTCCACTGTGCCATATAATCCACCTAATATGTGGATTATATGGCACATATAATCAAGTGGATCCAGTCCAATTGATTTTGTTTCAACAAGAACTTTGTCACAAGTCACTGATCTGGTCCACCTCTTACTTTATTGGTTTGCTTTCTTAAATAAACACTGCACTGATGGCAGTGCAGTGTTGTTTGAAATAGGCAGCAGTGTTTGCCAGGGCCAAAGAGGAACAAACAAAATACCTTGGATAGCTCTGTTTCAGGTGTACCTCTAAACCTCAACCTAGTTCAGAGTTGATGGAGAAATATAAGCAAGGAGATGTAAAATCTGAATGATACTTTGAGCAATTTCAGTAAGTTTTCTGCACGATTATAGAACCTAAACTGCTCAAAAGTCATTGATGACCTGCTGTTGAGTTAAGCTGCTGAAGAGCTAAATTTTGAATTTACTTGATTGAAGTACAGCAACTGAAGCCGTGGACTGTTGTAATTGACAGACTGTGGCAGCAAGTGGGTGAAACTCATAAAATCCACACTTGGTTTGTTCGGGTTGTCAGTGGGTCAATACTTCCACTAAATCATCTAGATTATGATCTACGCTTCATTATGTCACACATGGATGTAATTCTTCACTTCCTCTCTTGGAATTGTTGGTTTCCACAAACGTGTGTGTGTGTGTGTGTGTGTGTGTGTGTGTGTGTGTGTGTGTGTGTGTGTGTGTGTGTGTGTGTGTGTTTGTTTGCGTGTGTGTGGGCTGTGCTGAGTGATCAGCAGGGTGTGGTGGCATGTCTAGTGCAGTCTGCTAAGTGAGCCATTGTAGGTAGAGATGCCTGCAATCCCACGCCTTCTTAAGCCTCTGCTGCTGACTGCCCCTGATGGGGTCCAGGAAACAGTTAGTAAGTCTTCCGTGGTCAGTACATAGCCTCCCCCTCACTAAGACTTTCACTATGCCTCCTTGTGGCAGCCCAGAGAAAGGATGAATTACTGAAAGATCTTGGAGCCGCAGTGGTCTCCAGAAGTGCCTGTGCCAACCACTGCCCCACTGCCATGTGGCTAAACCCGGGGAATGGTGACTAGGGGAGTACACCCTGAACACAAATCTGCAGATGGGGACAGGCATTAGGCAGAGCCCAGCAGACCAGATTACCGGCAGTCCCCTGCAGCTTG
Source organism: Fistularia tabacaria (assembly GCA_901007705.1). NCBI lineage: Eukaryota > Metazoa > Chordata > Actinopteri > Syngnathiformes > Fistulariidae > Fistularia > Fistularia tabacaria. The sequence continues at coordinate 19,112 of CAAKHD010000697.1, forward strand.
AACCAGAGTGAAAGTCGTTGTGAGTTTCCTTATACCACTGGAAGCTACTCTGACTGAGCAAAGAACGGTGTGAGTGAGGACTGCACACCCACACCCTCACCCTAAAATTTTCCCTTGCGCAAGCCCCTTGTTCCATCCATTCACACCCCTCCCCTATACCCCCAAAAGTCATGTGGCAATGTGGAATGGCAGCAGGCACAGGCCTGGATGTGGCTGGGATTGCCTAGCCAAACCATGCACACAGGTAGCAGTGGAGTGATGGTCGTTGTGTTGCAGGATGCGGCAGTGCATCACCTCGGCAGCTTTTACTGTGTTTGAGCAGCTCCACACTGCTTACCTTTGATGGGGAAGGACCTAGAAAAGGTGGTCCAAAAATTGTCTGCTCCCCCGAACTCTGGATGGCTAGCCGCAGCTATAGGAGCATCCCTTACTGCGGCCGAAAAACAAAGAATATACATTTGCATATCGCCACCTGAAATGTTCACACCCTTCTGGACATGCCGGAACCAACCAACAGGCCCCACCGAAGAACAGCTCCTGTGGCCCTTGAGCTTGTGCGATATAACATGGACATTGCAGCACTCAGTGAGACCAGGCTAAACAGTGAGTATTCCCTGACAGAGGCGGGTGCAGGCTACACCTTATTTTGGAAATGGGTTCCGGAAGGCGTACATCGCATCCATGGTGTGGGTTTTGCCTTAAGACGGCCCCAAACAGAAGACTGAACGTTGCAACTCTTACCAACCCAGACACCATTGACAACCTCCGTCGCGAATTTGCATGCAACCTTTCCCATATCCAGTAGGACGCTGATGCCAACGACTGGCCAGCCCTATCTGCAGCCATCCACTCTGCAGCATCAAAAGCCCTTGACACCAAGACCAAACAGCACCAGGACTGGTTTGACAACAACTCTTCCCATATACATATGGTCCTGCAAGAAAAGCAGCTGGCACACAATGCTCTGCTTTACAACCCACAATCCCCCAGCTTCAAATCTAACTTTAGCAAGGCCAGAGCCAAAGCACAGCCGGCTCTAAGGGCAATGAAAGACACTTGGTTGCGGCAGAAAGCAAAAGAAATTCAACACCTTGCTGACTGCAATGACACACAGGTCTTCTATGCTGCCATGAAAGCCTTATGTGGTCCAAGGAAACAGATCTTCACCCCTGTCCGATCTACTGCTGGAGACAGCCTACTCAAGGACCGTCAAGAGATCCTTGAGCTCTGGGCCAGTCACTTTAAAAGTCTACTTAATCACACCAACCCCGTTGACCTGAACATTCTTGACAAGCTGCCAGCTTTGCCTCAGGTGCAACATCGAGACACCCTGCCACACTTCTAAGAAACACCTAAGGCCATCAGGAGCTTAAAAAAACAACAAAAGCCCAGGACCTGATGGTATCCCAGCAGAGGTACTCAGACACTGAGCAAATCTTCTCACATGCCGTGTACACCTCCTGATTACCCAAATCTGGCAATCTGAGAGAGTACCCCAGGGCTGGAAGGATGCCAACATCATTGTCCTCTGCAAGCAGAAAGGGGACAGAGCAGACTCTGGCAACAGTCGGGGAATCTCACTCCTCTCCACAGCAGGCAAAGTGCTTGCAAAGATTATGCTCTCCTGGCTGGTGGAGTACATTTCAGAATGTTCTCTCCCTGAAACACAGTGTGGCTTCCGGAAGTACAGATCCACAACTGATATGATCTTTGCTCTACGGCAGCTGCTTGAGAAAAGCAGAGAGCAGTGCAGAGACCTCTACATTGCCCTTATTGACCTCAGCAAAGCCTTTGATACCATAAAGCGTGACATGCTCTGGAAACAGCTCTGCAAACTCGGTGTGCCATCCAAGTTCCTCTCCATCCTGCAACAACTGCATAATGGAATGCAAGCCAGAGTTGTCATGGGAGGACTCCAGTCAGAGCCCCTCAAGGTCAATGTTGGGATGAACCAAGGCTGTGTCCTGGCACCTGTATTCTTCAACCTCCACCTCCCAGCAATTACCCGACTGTTCCACCACGCCCTGCAGCACAAAGATGGTGTAGACCTGGAATATCGCCTCGACAGTAGCCTCTTTAACATCCAACGGCTCCAGGCTCACACAAAGACATCAACCTGCCAGATCCATGAGCTCCAGAACACAGTTGACTGTGCCGTCCTGGCACACAGCCCAGACTCTATGCAGCATGCTCTGGACACCATCTCAGCGCTATACCAATCTTTCAATCTCCAAGTCAACACCAAAAAAACGGACGTCATGGCTCAACTCTGCACCAAATCCCCTTCACCTGCTAGCTTCCATATCAATGGGAGTCCACTCAATCTTGTCCACCAGTTCACCTACCTGGGCTCCACACTCTCCGCAGACTGTTCTCTTGACAGTGAAATACACTAAAGGATCAACAAAGCCTCATCAGCTTTTGGGCCTCCGGAAAAGTGTTTTTGACAACAACTACCTGAAAATCAGCACTAAAATGGCAGTTTACGATGCAGTCTGTGTCTCCACCTTACTCTATGGGGCTGAAATGTGGACTCCATACAGACGCCATGTAAACAGCTTGGTTGGCCACACTATTCGCATGCCTGGCTATCTTCTCCCACGCGAAGTCTTCTATGGAGAACTACAGAACTGTAAGAGGGCTGCTGGTTGCCAGAAAAGTCATTACAAGGACTTTACAAAAGAACTCTTAAGGTGCTGTAACATCAAACCTGGTGTCCTTGAGGTGCTAGCATCTCACAGACCAACATGGCGAGCTACCTGCAGCAAAGTAACTGAACACATCAACCATATCTTCATTCATTCAAAGGAGGACCACAAGACCTGCAGAACGACACTCAGATCCAACATCAAGATATGCCTTTTCCACCTGTGGACGAGTGTGCAGCTTGAAAATCGGCCTCCACAGCCACATGACATGGCATCAACGTCAGCAACATTGCCCCCCCCCACCAGAGCAAGCGTCATGATCGGACACGATGGACAGCTGACAGTATGTGTGTTTATAGATATGTGTGCCAGATGTATTTGTGCAGTTTCATTTCCATCTTGGCTGGTGCAGTGGTTAGTGCTTCAGCCTCATAATGCAAAGTACCCTGGTTCGATTTGGACAGGGGGTGGAGTGGAGTGTGGAGTTTGCATGTTCTTGCCATGAATGAGAGAGTGAACAGTTGTCTGTCTGTATATGTGGCCCTGTGATTGACTGGCAACCAGTCCAGCGTGTACCCTGCCTCTCACCCAATAACAGCTGGATTAGGCTCCAGCATCCCCTGTTACGCTGAATAGGGTAAGCGGCAGACAATGGATGGACAGACGTTTCCATCTTCATTTGACCTTTAGTTTAACCATTACCTGGCAGAGTTTAAATATGAAATGTCATAAACAATGAATATCTTTTCTTGTCAAAATCTTCTTCTTGTAGCAACTGGACTTGATTTACTTCCCTTGAAGATGTTTTACCTCTCATCCGAGAGGCTTCATCCGTTCGAATGGCGTTTCTGAATATAAACACCAGGGATGGGGGCCAGTCTCGGTTGCGATCACTTATTATGCAAATGGAGAGTTGTTTTGCAGAAACTGGGTCAAAGGGGGTCGTTGTGTTAATGGGGGTGTCGTCAGGTGGGAACATTAGTACGATTTCAGGGGACTTACCTGGATTAAAATTTCAAAAGGTGCAGCCAAAATTCTCAAACGGGAAACTAAAGGAGCAAAACCCGTTGGATAACATGGATTGAGGCTCAGTTGGTAATTACCGGGTTCTCGTTAGGGGGGTGGATCTTTTAGGGTCGTTTGGAGGGTGCAGGCCTGGTCTGTGTAAATTAATCTGTCTTGGGCCGGATCCTAGTACAGGGTTGTATGAGGATGAAAGGTTGCGCTTAAGGCCCCCTCCTCTGTTCAAAGTTGTTTTTTCCGTTCTGACAAAGATGACTTCTTTGTCTACTCTCTCGAACCATCTGTCTTCTCTGGCAAGAATGCGGATATCAAGATGAAATAAGACAAGATAAGTTACAATAATCCTTTATTGATCCCCATAGGGGGAATTTGGTTGTCGCAGCAGCACAGGGAAGGTATCACAAGACATTAAACAATAACAATAGATAGACATTTAAAGACATCTTGATATCCAGTCTCATGTCCTGTTGAATATGAACACAAGAGTCCTCCCTAGCAAATTTGAATCAGGTGTCATTCTAGTTGAGGTATGTAGTGAACGCTTCCACCTCTTCCTTCTTCATTTCAATCCATGTCCATCCATCCATCTTCTTCAGCTTATCTGAAGTCAGATCGTTGGGGCAGCAGCCGGAGCAGGGAGGCCCAGACTTCCCTCTCCCCAGCCACATGTGCCAGCTCTTCTGGGGGAGGCCCAAGGCGCTCCCAAGCCAGCCTAGAGACATAGTCTCTCCAGCATGTCCTGGGTCTTCCCCGTGGCCTCCTCCCAGATGGACATGCCACCTCATCTGACTCCGCTCTATGCGGAGGAGCCGCGACTCTACTCCGAGTTCCTCCCGGAAGGCCGAACTTCTCACCCTCTCTCTAAGGGAGAGTCCGGCGAAGAAAACTCATTTCGGCTGCCTGTATCCGCGATCGCATTCTTTCGGTCACTACCCACAGCTCGTGACCATAGTTGAGGGTAGGAATGTAGATCAACTGGTAAATTGAGAGCTTTTCCTTCTGGCTCAGCTCCCTCTTCACCAAGACAGACCGGTACAGAGTCCACATCACTGCAGATGCTGCACTCCACCCTGGGGCAGGACCTCTTCCCCAACCCGAACTGGGCATTCCACCAGTTTCCGGTCGAGCACCATGGTGCTGATCCTCATCCTGGCTTCTTCACACTCGGCTGTGCGCCGTAGCTCCCAGGATCACTGGAACGCGCAAACCCCTCCACCATGATAAGGTGGCAGCTCAAGGAGGGGTTTAATCCATGTATCATCCACATACCTGAACTAGTAGCTTGTTACTGTGCCCCTAAAGGAGATGAGAGCTTGAGAGCTCAACCTCCTCCATCTATAAGTTCAGCACTATGGGGGATATAGGTGAGCCCATGGCACATCCAAGATTTTGATGGTAGAAAATGCTGTTGTATTGAAATATATGTTTTTAAGCCAGAGGTCTAATAGAGTGCAGATGTGGTCTGTGGTAAGTTTCGTTCTGTTTATCAAGATGTTATCCTTTATTTGGTGTTCCATCACAGCTGTGATGGCATCCATTGTGGGAATACATTTATACAATGAGGTTACATCAACCGACACTGTGGTTTCATCCAGTTCAGTTTGATCTGTCTGATCTTGCTGGCGAAGTGCAAAAAAATTTTGAATCTGATGTGTGGTATTACCAGCCAGAGGTGCCAAAATCCTTTTGACGTGTTTGTTGATGTTCTCGGTGAGTTGATACTGCTGATGATGGGTCTGAGAGGGGCTCCCTCCTTGTAAATTTGAGTACGTAAATGCAGTGTATGGCTTCTCCTGGGCACAGTCAATAATAAAGTGGTTTGTCTATGGCTGCATCCTTCTCAAGATGCTGCAGACAGCTGACCGCTTTCTTCTTGTATTTGCTGCATAGAGGCCTACTACAGGGATCCATTCTGGTGCAGCTACAAAGTTCAGGCCCTCAGAAAGGACACCAACTTTGGTGGGGTTTAGTTGGCGGCTGGATAAGTTCCTTATCCAGTTCTTGTTGTCGCTGTTGGGGATATTTTCATTCCCGTTCCATGTGAGGGTTGTTGTGTTGGATCGGATCCTGTTTCATTTATTTTGGAGGGAGCAGAATTTTCGTGTCTATCTTTCTTTGCTGACGCTATATTGAGCTGCCTGTGCCATTTCTATAAACCTGTTGACTGCATCCAAAACCTAACTGGGAAGATGTGATGTTTTTCTCCCCTGATCTAAGTGAGTTTCATTTGCAGGTCGTGTGTCATGAAGTGTATCAGTTTTATCCTGTTCATTTTTTATCATTAATGTATTGTGTTTATTGTTACTCTAGGGTGTGCTTACAAGCAGTCTGTCTAAAGTTGACAAAAACTTGTGTTAAATAATATGATTTAAAGCAGTCAAAGACAGCACAAACAAAAACTAATGCTTAGGTCTCCTTTTCCTGAATGAAATTCGTAGTGGTAAACCCAATGAAATGAAGAGTTATGGCAAATCTGAAACAAATAGTATGGTTTTTTTAGTTATAGTCTAGTCTTGAGGGAAAAATCTGAAAAAAAAGAAAAAAAAACAGTATTATATTTTTAAATGTGAGTAAAAGCAACCTTTGACTGCTGAATTTTTCATTAGGAATGTCATTATAACCAAAATTAATGTATTTCTGTACTTTCACGTAAAGCCTCATTTTCAAAAAACAAAAAACTTTGAAAAAGTGCACAAAAAAAAAGAACAAATACTCTCCCTGCAGCGGTATGTCATGTATACTCAGAGTACAAGCAACAGTAATGTTTGCAACCACAGTTACTGTTATTATTATCATTGTTAGGGCACTTATATATATCAATGGGAGATATATGGATAGATCAATGGGAGTGAATAATGAAGTCACAAAAGCAAAGTTGGAAACAGCTTCAATAGACATTTTAGGCCATAGACAGAAACAGCAAGGATTTAACATCCTGCACATCCTGAAGAGCACGCTTCCTGTTTATTTTATCAACAAGCTGAGGCACTAATGCAATTCTGAAAAGCCTTTTTACTCTCCCTTCGGCATTAATTGGAAGACAAGGTCAATTGTAAGGGTTCACGCTGCCCCTATCGGTTTGTAGTATTTAATTGCTGGTACCTTTGGTTGAAAAATGAGCGAGCCAAGTTTCCAGAATTTTAGAACGGCTTTGTATATTGCCTGTCACAGCATCATTAATTCTCTCATTTAATTGACTCATAAAAAAAGCTCTACAGACATATACTGTATATACTTCATGTTGTCGTACTGGCACCCGAATTATCAGTCAAAATTCCAGTGGCACTTGTTTACAGCACTTTCTTAAACCGAACAAATACTACTGGCATTACAAGAGGGGGAAGGAGTAGGGAAATTTTAGCTCATCTATAAAATCCTCAGGCAGTGATCCTCAATTAGTGTATTCTTTCCTCTAATCATCCATCATAACAGGTAAGTGTGAGAGAGAAAAGTGAGTGCCTCTATATTCAGGAAAGTGTCAGGCTAAACAAGCTGTATCAGTTGACGTGTCACCAGCAAAGTAGTCAGAAGGAGAAAGGATCCGGGGAGAGTCACATCTGTGAGAGCGATGATGAAAAAGCCCGACATTGCCACTTTTAGGTTTTGTTTGGAAGACTAGACTCAAACTTAAAAGAAACACAGAAACGATTTGTGTGTCTTCAGACCTTTTCTGTTTTTACTGTATTTTGAATTTTGCAAAAAGTCCTTTTGTTCCAATCTGATCATTCACAATCGGATCAAATCTGTTTGAGAGAACATGGATACAGTCTACAGCAAATATTCACCCTCACGCAATGCTTAAACACCCCCCACCCCAGAGTCTAAATTAATCTAGCACATGCATTAAAAGGAATTGGATCCTCTTGAGTCAGTTATTCAGCCAGTCTTGCAAACTTTATATAAATTGGTTTGTGTAATTTTATAATCATTATTATCCGCATTAATAAGGTTAATGGATACTAAACTCCAGTCCATTTCAATGATATTTTGTTTCCTGAGGTATATGTACATGACTGAAAGACAGATATAGATAGAATTCATCGAAAATTAAGTAAAGACATATCACTAATGCAGGTCTTCCCTCCAATATCCAATCTGCACTGAGGAAGCTTGAAACTACTGCTGCAATCCAAGTTGTTCATCGGCTTCCTTTCTGAAATGCAAGGTCTGAGGTTTCGTCAGAAAGCCAATCTTCCATTAAGACAAAACTGCACCACCCAAATCCCGTCAAGCTTGGTAAACCACAGAAAGCATGTGGTCTGTTTTGCTGTCTATAGGCTGCATAAAGGCAAATTGGAAAGCCAGGATATACCCATTTCTTCCCTAATGGTGAATATGTACTTTTCATGGGGGGACTTTAGGTACAATTGATAGAATAGAGATAATATCTAAAGAATAAACAAAAGACCCTGTGGCTGGTTTGATCACTTTCACAATGTACACACTGTCTAGTTTTTATGTATTAAATTGTATCTTTTCCCCACCACTGACTTTTTTCTTCCATTCCCTTCAGAGTTTATTTACCATGTCTGCAGATGAGCAGGTTATAAATGCTAAAAAGACTACATGTATGAATATGTATTTATTCTTTTTCCAACCACTTAAGGTACTTTTTTAACAATGTCATATTCTCCCAGCCACACACTATGGCTGGGGAGCAGCACGTGTAGCCAACTTTTCTGACACTTTTGCACTCTAATATTGCAGCATCAGGAGAATTGGGAGTAGTATCTTGCTCAAGAGCATTAACATAATCACAGGGGATATACAAAGTAACCAACCAACTCTACCACTTGAACCATATCCGTAAAAACAGTAAGTCTTTGTAGGGATATAGAGTAAACTAAGCCTTGAGGCAAACTGTTTACATCAGTTTAGTTCACAAGAGACAGTTTACTCTAATTGAACAAAATGAAATTTTGACAAAGAAGTAAATATTCCACAATTCATCCCCAGTCATAACCAAATAAGACCCTCTTTATCCTTGCTGTTGGCAGCTCCCTTTGATAATCCCTACCTAATCTACCGTAAAGACGGGTGCAGAAATGGAAACCCAACATACAGTACATGTATATGTGCGAACCAAAGGGAAACTTTGACTGCAAAACATTCCATTTTTTTTTGTATTTTCCCTCTTATTGTGATTGTATCCTCAAGGCAGTTGGAAAAAAATGAACAAGAAAAGTAACACTGAAAAAAAAACCTGTCAGTGGGACTTAAACTCTATGGAGAGTAAGAACTTGGGAAATATCTGGAGCGAAACAGAATTGATATTGGAATTTTATATAAGAATAACCACCATCTTTTGCGCCTGGAGAAAACATTGATTTAGAATTAACTTTCCAACATACTCTTTAAATGTGTGATACTTCCTCACAAATGTAAATGAAAATGAGCTGAAGGCAATTGGAGAAATGTAAAAAGCCTCGGCTTACAAAAGATGTGAAGAAGCTTGGAGTTGCTGTGTGAAGTTTTTTTCAAACTCGGGCCAGTAACAGCCCTTGAACGAGATGTCAATCACACAGGACATGACAATCTAGAATTCAATTGCACTACTCTGGACAATGACAGGGCCTAACGATGCACAACTAGTTGAACCATGTCATCAAGATTTGAGTTTGAAATGACAAGACAATGCACCTCAAAAATGCTGGACTTTTATCTGCTGCAAAAAGACTTTGACAGTGCAGCTCAATGAAGCACGAAATACCCGAACCACTAAATGTACATCACTGATGGTGGCTTTAGTAGATGAGGCCGGTTCATTTAACCTTACAAAAGCGAGATCAAAGAGACAAAGAATGAATACACTTTCACCCTGCCACTATCTTCTTCTCTGTCTTTGCACCTGAGGCTGCAGGTATCGACTCCTGTCTATTTCTATTGTGCGAAACGGTGACATGGCTGGCAGGACGTTATACCTTGAGTCATCTGGAATTTTTACTTAAAACCTGGCAGTTCCTGATCTGCACCTTGAAGCTTTTGACATTTTCAAGGTGGTCTAATCTGGACAGAGATGAAAGGTTTCAACTTAACATGTGTATCTGGCACTATAGCCAGTGCTGGGCCATACTATGGCTATATTCCTACTCTTATCTACTTTCTGGATGTATTTTTCAGAAAAATTACACGTCATTGCCGTAATTTATGCCCATTATTCAATTCAATTGATATCTTACATTGCAAAGAACAATAGTTATCATTTAAAAGACAAGGATCTGTGGTGTTTTATCCTCATCTGCTCCCGTTTACGAGTACTTTTACTGTCATTTCTGTCAGAAAAGAAAAACTGTTTCAGACAAAACCACTCTACAGATGAATTCAATTTGATGTCAGTGGTGACATTTTAATCAGATTTAAATAGAAAATTGATTTTGTGTTATATTGTGATGTATGTCACGATGCAAACCAGTATGGATGTGAGGAGTGTGATCCTTGTTTGGTTGGTCCCCACCCACCAACCACCACTAACAACAACAGGAAAAGCTTTTGGATCAATCAAAGGAGCTGTGGGTGCAATTTTTTGGTCCTCACAGACTTTTGCCAAATTCTCTAAAACCTACCGTTTTAGACAACAGCAACCTAGCTATATGGGATGACTCGTAGCTCAGCCTCTAGTTTATAAGACTGACAGAATAATGAGAATAAACTTGGAGATCCAAAAGTTGCAAACATTTGTACAACATCAGTGGTAAGGGGACTCTAGGCACTTGGTGTCAACTATTTTGGAGCAACATTTGCATCGTCTCTCGTTCAGTTTCAAAAACCCTCAGTTTGTATTTTATCTTAGAACCAACACAAGCATTGGCTTGTCTTTGAGCGAAATCCCAATTAGCTCAAGCACCTCAACAGCAGCTTATTTCAACTCCACTGTTATCTTGAAGGCTTACACCGCATCTGCAGTTTCTATATTTGCAATAATTATTTCACTCTTCATTGCTGAAGGTGACAAGTTGAGTGCTACTTCTTGCAAACTAAATCAGGAGATAATGAGCAACGCAGAGCCTCAGGAAAAAAAAGGCAATGCGCTGAAATCACTATACAATTTTATTTATGTTCATTCTAATTGGCAAATGTCAGTCTAGACAACAAACTGCACCATGTCTGAGATGCACTGGTACTGATTTCAGTTTCTGCAATTCTGCCAGGGAACATTCACATCAAAGCTGGGGTTACAGGTCGTTTATGAGACATGAGCATCAATACGGTTCACACTTACAGCCATCCAAAGATTCAGTTTAGAACACGATATATTCACGATCTCCTGTTTAAAGATGGCTGCACACATCCTCACAGCCATCCAGCAGCCAATGATCAAAGGAATGACTAGCATAATATATATATTTTTTTCTACAGACTTTTACTGCGAGATACAGCAAGCACAAATTACCTGCTAACACTTGACGCAGCTTCTCAGTTGGTTAAAATTTGTCTCCCACAGAGGAAATTGATGCCTTGATGGGTCTTTTCTCTTAATTATCTTTCATGTTATTCTGGATGTGATAACTTTCAGATTGCACTTTTGTGGGAAACAACCATGTTATCCTCACACCATCTAGCCCTCTCATGAGCCCACTCATCTCATTACTTGTTTTCAGTTTTTGTTGCAGCACTTTAACGATACAGTAGTCAGACTGGGAATTAAAAAGAAAAGAAATAAACAGTTCCATTTGATTGGCTTGTAGTGGACAATGCCCTGCTAATATTAGAAAAAAGGAGAATACAGAAGATTTTTGATCTGAAATGTATTACACTGAGACGAATCAGCAGGAGAGTTTCGAGTTTGGACCTGAATTTGAAAGAACGACCTTTGTTGTCACATTCTGTTATCCATAGAGGACAACGTCAGTGAAATTTGACCACTGCAATTAACCCATCGTGGATGAACCATGAACAGAAAGCAGCTTCTGAACAGCGGTTGCTAAACAACGCCTTGACAGTATAGGAGGAGTTGGGAATCGAAACCAGAAATGTTCGTTTTCAAGGACAGCCGCTCTAACCCCCTGCGCCTCGCCAGGTTGCTTTTTTAGATGGTTGAAGCTGCATCCATAATGTATTCAGATAAAATGGATCAAAAGACAAAAAAGGATTGTTTAAGATCTTCACTTCTCTTCCAAGCAATTTCCTTTTGTCTTTTCTCAGCCAGATTTTAGCAGAAGAAGTATGAGAAATTGTTTGGACCTTCATATTGATCTTGAATGAGTTTTGTCTAGGTGGCAGGACAAAGAATAGATTGTATTCTTCCTTTGCTCTAATTCACTTTTAGGCCACATCAAGTTGCCTCTGGAAAACAGAAGAAAAAAAAAATCAATGAGCAATTCAGCCTGAATCAGTGTTGCCAGAGGTGGGTAAAGGATTTCTGTGGATAATAGCATGTGGTGGATATTTCTAGAAGACTACCAACTACTTTGTAAAACAGAAGATTTATATTTTATGTAAACATCTGAAGGAATCTGAATTTCTCTGATTCATTTAAATAAAAGTAATTTTACATGTTAATTTCTAAATTATGCGAGAGAAGTGCAGACCACACGGAAGTGGTAGGATGCATCACTGGCGCGGACGAAACGGCCTACAGGATGGAGGTGACCAGTCTCTTGTCATGGTGTGAGGATAACAACTGCACCCTCAATAAGGACAAGACCAAGGAGAAGATCGTGGACAAGAAGAAGGAGGGGAGACTTCATCAGCCACTTTTCATCTAAAGTCTTGAGATTGAGTGGGAGAGCAGTCTTAAAGCAGTTTTAGTGGTAAAGACTGCAGAGATGATCACCAGGACTTCACTGCCTTCTCTGCAGATCATCTATCACTGCAGAGGCCAAAGGAGAGCTGCTTCCATCGCCAAGGACCACGTCCATCCCCAATATGGACAGTTCACTCTCCTATCCCCCGGCCAGAGGTACAGGAGTTTGAAATGTAGAACAACAAGGCTAAAGAAGTCGTTTAACCCCACTGCTACAGACTCCTGAATAACTGACAGGATTCAACAACCATGTTGTACCTCAGGACAATTCTGCTATTTACATCTAGCACAGCCAGTACTGCCCTCAACTATTCATGTAACTTAGATGTCTGGTTAAACTGTCTGCATACAACCTTGCACATCTTGTTAATACTGATTACATTTCTAATGCCGTTTAGATTTCTGTGTGATGTTAACATTCCCCTATTCTACATTTGGTCATAAAAGTATGTTAATTATGTATTTATTTTATTATTTATCTCTACTTATCTGTCAACACTGGGGATGGGCAAAGTAAGAATTTTATTGTGCAAGAAAACCCATTTCCTGACTATACACAAGAAAATAAGATAAGATAAGACAAGATAAGATAAGATAAGATAAGATAAGATAAGATAAGATAAGATAAGATAAGATAAGATAAGATAAGATAAGATAAGATAAGATAAGATAAGATAAGATAAGATAAGATAAGATAAGATAAGATAAGATAAGATAATACTTTATTGATCCCCATAGGGGAAATTCGGGTGTTGCAACAGCAACATTAGAGGGAAAACCTTTTGAATCTTGAATCTGATTCTTTAACCACAGCCAACTGTGTAGCCGGGTTTCCGTTGGGCTGTACCTAATGTTTTGACCAAAAACTCAGCAAATGATAATTCGGAACAAAAGTGTTTCATTTCACCATGGTAAATAAAAAGAATGCTTCATTAGTCTTGGCAGCTGATGTACCATACAGTTTTTCATTCAGTATAACATTAATGTTTTTGGATAATCTCACATGTTTTCTTGCTGAATGGAAACATTAACATTGTTGTGAACCTGAGGGTTTTTAAAACCTATTTCCACTGACTTTTACTCACTTATTCGTTTTGTTTAAATGTAGCAATTGCAAACGTATGTTGGTACTTTAACAGGGTGGATAGAATAATCTAAATATGACCATGTCTTGATTTCTGTGAAGAATGAATGAAATGAAATTTTTTAGTGAAAAATAGGGATACATGTTATTATGCAATAAGTAATCTAGGTATGTCCAATATCCGGGTTTGTTTGACTGACAGACTTGCCTGACTCCCTCGCTCGCCCACTCACTCTCTCATGTGACAAGGTAAGATCAAAACAATGTTCAAATGTTTTTAAGGTCTTTCTGGTAACACAGTGCTCCTATATATTTCTTGTTTGTTTGAGCAATCATAGACACAGTAATTACAGTGGATATGGGGTCTCACTTAAACAGTATCAAACAGTATGCATACAAGGGCTGAATATTCCCCAGCAGTCATGCATGAATTATTTTAGCCTAAGCCTTTTTGGGGATTCTGAGGGAGCTCTGAAATCAAACTACCTGGATTAGCTATAGCAGTTCCCTCATTCAGGAGTTCAAGGTTTGTTATTCAAATCATACCCAAGGCAGCTGGTGTGAGGGGGAATGCTAAACAGGAAGCCCAGGGTGTTTCAGAGTCTTGTGATGTTTAGCTCTGTGGTTTCTGCTCTTGTCGGTGATGAGGCTAAGAAAATGAGCACTTCAGCAAATGGAACAGGGAAGTGTTTCCAGCCAGCTAATACCACTTCACTTTGTGTTTACTGCATGTGAATGTTATGTGTTTGGTGCACAGGCAACTGTGAAATCCATCACAAAACCCAGTTGAAATTCCAATCAGAGTGTATTTCGGTTTTGGATTTTGACTGAGGCTGCACAGAACTTGCTGTGGTACTGAATAACTGCTTGCTGAATGTCAGGAGTTGGACTAAAGCATTGGTTGATGCTGTAGCAGCTCAGCACACCACCACACAATGCAACACACAAACCTACATTCTGACATTGCACTCAAATGACAATCGCCCCATTAGGTTTTCTGTCTCCTGCTATCTCATGATTACAACCGCAGGAGCCAAACCTGTAGAGAAACAAGCAACAGGGCGAAGATTCAGTGTGTGCTGATTTTTCATTTGGGAAATAGAACAAAAAGCAGACTTATGGATGGAATAGTAATTGGCTGTATTATTTAGTTAGCACATCTGGCAGCCAATTATATTTTATGTATGCACATTGAATATTTCTCATGAGTGTTTTCTGGAAGTCACAAGAATGACCATAGGAGTGTTGGTAAGGTTTATTTTTCATACAAATAATATGGAATAATTGGTCGTGTAAATATTGGCCAATTTTATATCAAAGTTTATTTTACATTTAATAGAGTGAGTTATCACATAGGGACTGCTACCATTTGGATTTATAGCTGGAGTTGTTTGTAACCATGATATCCTCATCTCCTCTACGGCCTGTGTTATGTTTGTATCATTCATGCATGACATCTTCTCACCTAATTAACCGGCATGATTGAAAGATTCGATGCTGTTTACATTTAAGAGTCTGCAAAACAAGGCAAGAGTTTTCCAGTCTCAACACATCAGGGTGTTTACAAGTGAAGCCGGAAGTTTTTTGAATGGCTTTTGTCCTCAATGATATTTTTCGTGTGCCTCTAAGTAAGCGAGTCTTTAAAGACTGCAAATCGATTCTTAACCAAAGTCTAAAAGGGATTGGATTTGTATTCTTTGTATGCATGTTCAAGCCATTTCTCCTTCTGTTTCTGACCCTTTTTCGATGTTTTTCTAACACATACAATCATTTTATATCTCTGCGATGGCGGCTTTTAATGTCACCCATAAATGTCAAGAGAGACGGCGTGGCGCAGGAGGTAGAGCAGTCGTCTTTCGAACCAGACCTTCCTGGTTGGATTCCCCACTCCTCCTAGTTTGTCCAAGTGTTGTTGAGCAAGACACTGAGCCCCTGGCGCCAGTAGACAGCATGCCAACTGCTCATGGTTCATCGATGATGGGTTAAATGCAGAGATTAAATTTCCCCAAGAGGGATTAATAAACCATATAGTTATTAAAGACATCTAATGAAAGATTTGGAAAAGATTCATGTAAAACTATCATCTCACATTGAAAGACTAGTTATTTTTTGGCTGGGACTGAGATTATACAAAGAATGTGATTCTTACAAGGTCACTAATTACAGGACAACAAGTAAATTTTTTCAGCATTTTTTTCCAACCATGCATGTTTTCACTGGATATTTGCCTTTGCTTTTTCAGTCCATCACTTTTCCTTCTCCACTTGGTAGTGATACATTGGAGAGTTGACATCATAGAAGCTGGACTGTTCTGCCCACAGCTCCACCATCCGCTCCAGACAGTCCATACTGATCGGGACGTGCTTCGCTGTTCCCATTCATCCACACCGCTAACAAAGTCTGTCTCTGCTGCGAAACCGCCCTGGTGTTTTTTTTCTCTATCAGGTTTCCTTTTTCCAGTTTTGTTGGAGCTCATCTATTGGTTGTCGATTGTGTTACGTCACCGTACAGACTGAAAGACTTCAGGCCTTATGACGATATCAAACACGTTTGATATTGTCATAAGCCTACGATTAGGACAAGACTGATCGAAGACTGCTAAGATTACCACCTTACATTTAACAACTCTTGATTGCGGGAGTACTCTGTAGGCTCCCGCCATCAAGGCTCCAAAATTTCCTTTGGGCTTTCAGTTTGAGGTCTGCAAATGTGAAAATCCCAGCAACCATCTAACTGATTGCACAAAGTTGAAACTGGGTCTGTGATTTCCAACCATTTTGGCCAGTAAGTGAGTCATAAGACTCTGACCTCTGAAGTCCTGCTATGACAAAAGGTTAAACTATATTTTTCTTTCAGTCGTGTGCACTCTGTGAGCGGGTGAATTAACCACCGCTTTTTAAAAATGGTTCTGCAAAGAATCAGCGCATGCTGCTGATGCTTCTGACAGAGTTTAATCGCCTATGTGACCCAAGTATCACCCTCCCACAACTGCATTCAGACACAAGACACCTGTGTGGAAAGTGGACCGTAATATATTCCTTAGTGGATGTTTTGATGACTATTATCCTCTCTTGTTATCCGTTAATCTGCGAACAGTTAATGGAAGCTTTTTAACAACTAAAAGAAAAAAAAAACCTAGAACACATTTTATGAGCAAAATAACAATTTATTGTTCAACTTACATAGACAAACGTTTTGGGTGAACTGATAAAAGTAATAATTTTCCTGCATACATCAACATTTTTTCCCCATAATGACCTACAAAGCTATTTTATTTCAACTTATTTTCCTTAATCTGATTTTATTTTCTTTCTCCACAATTTGTCCACAAGTCAAATGCAGCAGTGGCTGAAATGCTAATCAATCATTTGTTCAAGTTTTACCACTTCAAATGTTTTTTTGTGAACAAATCTGATAGACAGACAATGCAAGGTCTTTTCAAATAATGACATATGTTTCTTCTAGGAGGGGTTCAGTGATCCACCAAATGGCAGCTGCACAGAGCCGTCGTCTCATCTGCCTGTGACTCATGAAGAACTTGTGAGCAGGGGTCACATCACAAATGCATGGAGAAACAATGATTCAAAGGGTGACAACATTTCATCAGAGGGCAATATTTCATCTTGCCTGTCACATGATATTTCATACGTGTGTCAATTTTCCTGAAGAAGCTTTAAAGTCAGAGTAAGCCATGCTTGCCCTTAGAGTTATCGATGAAGAACAACTTTAGAAAGATGGATTATCTTAAGTATTCGGAGCCACAAAATGAAACTGCCAGCACCTCACATGACCCTGATATATGTCATGCTGACTAGTAATTACTCAGTCACATTGCTAGGTCACCGAATGTCAATGTCTAGATTCGATATAACAGTTTAATCATTTGAAATCAATTTATTTATTCTCTGAGTAAGACTATATAGCAAAAAGATATATACATATATATATATATATATATATGTATATATATATATATATATATATATGTATAAATATAAAAATCCCCATAGACAGTCATTCTGAGTTTCTGAGGAGCAAAAGAGACACATTTCTGTGTGTGTCAAGTCCAACTTGATGCCTGCTGCATTTCATTGATATCTCCACTACACAGTGTCTTTGATGCAGGATGCAAACTTTATAATCCCCCAACAAAGTCCCATCATCTGCTTTATAATGGAGCTGCCAGAACATGTCAACAGGCAGTGGCTCATTTTTATCTCAGCATTGCAAGTGGATCATTATTTTCTATCAGTTTGTGGGAACTCTGGTAAACTTGGAGTGCATTCTTAAAAGTTGGGGAAGAACTAATATATTTTCAACTCCAAGCTGAACCATTTTTACATTTAATGGTTATACAAAAGGGATCCAATTTGTTGGAGCAAAAATGTATTTGTAAGCATGTGTTGAACATCAAAAATCCTGTACAGTACTCCACTCCCAATGCTTTGCACTGTACAACAGTTTTAATGTCTGTAATTATAGTATTTTTTTATAGTCTTTTTCCTGTTTATGAACGTCTCTGAATGTCTTATTTTAACAGCTTTTATCACCGATATCAAGATTACATCATTATTTGCATCTATTAGGATAATCTCATTGTGTGGATGTGTGATTGCGAAAGGTATGTGGAAATACAACTGAATTTAGTAGGAGAGTGATGTACTTCTTCAAAATAATGTAGAGATTTAGATGTGAACCTTTTTATCATTAATGACAACTTATCTGGACCTAGCAATGAGCTGAAATTCACTTACCAGTTCAAAATCAACTTACTGACTGACAAGTGGCAGAACAGGATCAGTCATCAACACTTTTCTCTTTCTAACTCTTACTTTCATCAACATCGTCAACTTTTTTCAATGATTTCTGGTTTTTCGTTTCCTCCAATTGCAGCTGAGCTAGATTAGTAATGGGGACATCCAATCTTGGCCAAGTGATCAACTGCTGACCAGTTCAGAGTGAGTCCCACTTCTTGCCCATTGACAGTTGGGAAAGGCCCCACCACCCATGCGACCCCAAGTGCAGAATAAGCAGTATAGATGTTGAATGAAGGAATTAATATGAATATCCAGTCAACCCAATGTCTGATTTCAATTTTGCAAACCATCAATATCATCCTGACGCTTGCACTTTATCGAGTAATGGTTATCTATGGTTCTGCACCGACACGACATGTCTATCACACATGAACTAAACAAATTCTGAATAATGAGAGCAAGGGTGTTTCAGAAACGAAAATCACATTGTTCATCATCCCACAGGATGTTAAACCACTGTGTTGTATTACTGGGAGGCTCTTAGCAGGTTCTGAGTATTTTCATATTCTTGGGAGAGGCGAATATTAGCACAAGGGATCGTAGGTTCTTGCTATGATTTGCTCTGATTTCTCTGCTTCGCATCCCAAATCAACAAATTTCCAATGGGAAAACATACAAAACCTTTAATCAAACTTGAGGGTGCGGGTAAAACTTACTTGCTTCATCCACAAAATACTGTAAAGAGGATTTGGAATTAAAGATAATCAAGGCCATTGCTAATGAGCTTCGACCGTGACAGTCAAGGCTCTGGATATTTGTGTGTGTGTGTGTGTGTGTGTGTGTGTGTGTGTGTGTGTGTGTGTGTGTGTGTGTGTGTGTGTGTGTGTGTGCGTGCGTGTGTGTGTGTGTATTTTGCTAACTACAGCCATATACGGATATTTGTTTGTCAAGCTTTATGGCACAAATTCAGGGTAAGCATAACTCTGTTGTGTGCACTGTGAATGTGAGATGGTGTTGGATCATATAAGACAGAAATAACAAACACTGGATACAAATTCTTATTCAATACAAATTCTGTAATGAAGCGAACACACAGTGCCACAGTGACATTACTTGATCTGCCTAACTGAAAATAAGATATGCAATAAGCTCATTAGTGGGGAAAATAAAAATCACCAAGGCTGAATAACATAATAGTTTATCTTACTTGGTGAGGTTGCCTTTGCTGGATCTGGAACAAAAGGGATACTGTATTAAATCAGGGAGAGGTCATTCACAGCAGACTTGGAGTTCTCACATAGCAAACCAAACCAAACCAAACAAAAAAAGAACAAACATTTCATCATGTTAGTCCAGTAGGAACACAGCCATCACCCATCGTTACACACACTTGTGACAACCATCACCGCAGCATTTTATTTCAAGTGTGTGAGTGCCACCCTTCAGTCTCAAAAAAACTCTGTCCAGCCTGTTTTCTTGGAAACGTGTGAAGGAAGGAAATCTGCAAGAACTTTGCCTAATGAAGGCACTTTGACTCCAACAACTTCTCCAGCACATCAAGTCTCCAGCAAGTGTTAGCCAGAGTTTATGTGACTGGCAAGAAGCCACATAATTAAAGTTAGTCTTTTTCCTTACGCTTCATAATTCCAGGCATTTAGTTTTGTTTATTTGAAACAGAAAAGAGCCTCATTTTAAATGTTGTTTTTTAACCTCCACAGTTTCAAATTTCAGTCAGATTAACAGTCACTAAGATCCTGCAGTAAGTAAAAAATATCACCTAAGCCTCAGGCCAAATGTATGAAAATAGTCAATACTGAATTCAGAAATACAGCTGATGGAAGATATAATCTTGGTGGCGCAGATGGATAATTAAATGTTGTTGTTCATTATGTAATTGTGATCGCTGTCATTCTTTGCAAGTTTTTGCAGTATTTTTCATTCAAGTCGTTTCATTGCAAGTAGCTTGCTGAACTTAAAGTCAGCTAACTCCCCACTCCTAATTTGAGCAAATGAACTTTTCTTTGAGCTTTTTAATACACCAGATTTTTTTTTTGAGCAGAATGAATCAGAGCAGTGACAGCTCTTGCTGTTTGCTAGGTTAATTTCAGGTTAGCTCAATGTTGCCAGAGGGGGTCCATTTTTTGATGGTTCCGACTTAAAAATCAATATTAAGCATGACCTGAAAAGCCCTGATTTTGATTTCTTGCCATTTCACTTGACATTTCATATCAGGGACAAAATCCTACCATTTTCCTGATATGAATATTTAATGAACAAATGACATTTTGTCATGAGGGGAATTCAAACAACAGACACCACAACACTTGACAGCAGTAAAGTCGATACAAGGTTTTTGGTCAGCATTCACCTTGTTTTGGCTGTAGCACTGTCACTTGGTTTGACTTTGAAAATTGCCACGATTCTTAAGGCTTATATGAAATTTGTTGACAGATTAGCTTGAGGATGAAGAAATTATGTCTTTGGACAAGCCATTACTTGGTATTCAAATTTTCAACTCATGGGTTGTTTGAAGCCCATTGATGCATTAACGCCAATCTTTTTGTCAGTATTGCTTCCCGACTGTGTATCATCCCCAATGCCCTCCAACATTCAGGGTGAAGAAACTTATTAAAGTTTTGTCTTTGACAGTGCACGCTCATATCTCTGGTAGTGTTACTTTATCTTCATAGCCGACAGCAGAGCAAGAGGACCAAGCAGTCTGTCTTGAGAATTGCATAGCAACAGTTGTTTGTGGCCCGAATGATTTGGATAAGTCAGGGAACTCTCTTATGGTTTAAATGTCAACTGGTCAATAAAAGCCTGGCATCCTGTCACTTCTCATTTGTACAGAGACTGAGAATGCTATTAAAAATCTGAACTAAAATTATCAACTTGACATTTGCCCATTTACTCAGTGTTGTTTCTCATGTCAACCCTCCAATTTGTCCTTATGTAACCATGAATCATCTCCCCTCAGATTTCTGAAAAAACACTTGGATTTAAAATCTGACTTCAGCATCCACTGCGGATCGAGAATTCAATTGGTCTTGAATTAATTCTGTGTGTTGGACTGCACGAGCTTTCTGTCTTTAAATACCAAGGGGTTTAATGACATCAAAGGTACATCCATATTAACAGGAATTAAGTTAAAAATAAATCATTTTCTCTGAAGCTGTCTGTTATACTGAAATGAACGGATGGAAACAAGTTTTGTTTGAAATTTTGTCAAATAAAGAATACTTGTTCATTGTAAGTGATTGAGGAGAAGATTGTGAACAAAATTTTCAGACAGCACTACTTGCAGTCTCAAATGGGTTTAATCATCATCATCTCATCATCATCATGATCATTCTTTGCTCTCTGCCTATGTTGGTAAAAGCACAAAAAATGAAAGTGTTTGCACAAGATAGTGCATTAACATTTGTGAGGGAAGCATAAGAAGGAAGACGGATTGAAACTGAAATTGAAATGTCTTCAGAGAAACTTCCATGCAAGGAATTGACTCTTCTCTCCAACGCCAGGACAAATATCACAAAGTGAAACCATTACCAAGCTTTAAAAGCAAAATGTGACATTGTTCTCTTATTTTCAAATGAAGCAACGGTCCTTCATTTAAACAATAAAAAGATGAATGTGGTTTGCCATGATTTTCTGGTTGCAGTTGAAGTCAGAGCTGTGACGTTTTGAATTCATTGTGTCGAGTGGAGATGTCGCATTGCTGCTGAAAGACAAAGAGGAGCTGGAATAGTTTAACAGTGATGAAATACGAGAATGAGTGACTGTTCTGAGGCTTGTGTGACTTATTTGATGTGGCAGCTCAATGTAAGACTGCTGTCAAATATCAAATCTAGGTATCCTCACAGCGTGAAGCTTGTAATTTGATGCTGTGAGGAATGTCTGCCTAGTATTTCATTCTTTACAGAGCAACTTTAAAACACATATTCAGAAATGCCCTTGAGAAAGTTTGATTGAGATTATTGGGGTCACAGCTGATGAGAGGATTACAATTGCAAAAAGAGAAATCAAGGTTGTATGAGCTTTCCAAAAGTGAAGCACGTAGATACTGAAGAAAACAAGGCAAAGACCTGAGCCATGAAGAACCTTGCCTTTATGAGAAATGTGTCTGCAACATTCAACACACATAACACAGATTCTAAGTAAATTCTTTCAATGAAACACTATGATCAAACATAATCAAATGAAGGAAGAATAAAATGGAGAGAGCGAGAGTCACCTGAACGCAGATCAATCATGTTGTAAAAAAAAGCCCCTCTGTTCTGACCAAAAGAGGCGGGCCCGTTCTTATGAGCTATAAGTTGGCTTGCGAATATCTTTTACATAAAAAACAAAATAGGGTGTGCATGTAACAGCCAGAGGGGTTTATTTTGTTGACAGTTTCTAACAATGTATTCTGAGAGATGTGAATTGGTCCTGACAAGCGAGCAATTTAAGATTCAAAGTGTTTATTATCATGAAAATTTGTTTTCCTCTACAATGAAATTCTGATTCCGCCATATGCAGTGAAACCAGAAAGATAGTAATAAATGAATAAATCAAAAGAGAGGGAGGGGTCTTTGAAAGTGGCAATAATCTGAATATGGAAGATCTTTTGAGGTTTTTTTTGTAGGGTTCAAGCATCATTTCTATAGAGGAGACAGGAAAAGCGTTAGCAGCTTGGATTGCAATATTAAAAATGAAAAGAAAAGAAAACACCCAAGGATTAGAAAAAGCTCGAGTGATCAGAGAAAGGCATGATTTCACTCTAGCTGCTCATTAAAAAAGCTTCATCTTGGCCCGAAGGTTCTCATGGTGAAGCTTGATGCCTTTCACTTATGCTCTGCCTTTAGACATTTCCATTTTGTCTAACCATATTTTTTCTTCTTTTTTGTTTATCCACGCTCTCATTTTTTGAAAGTGTATAGCAGTTGAACATTAGTGCGGTCCTCATCCACTTAGTGCCCAGTCTCACAAGGGAATGAATTAAAAGCTTTACCAAAACTTCTTTAGGTAGAGATAAAAGGAAATCTAATGATTGGTATATGTGTGTGTGTATGTATATATATATATATATATATATATATATATATATATATATATATATATATATATATATATATATATATATATATATATATATATATATATATATATATATATATATATATGTATATATATATATATATATATATATAACAATACAAAACAAAGTATCATAAATATGTTTCGGAGTTCAAATGAGGAAAATAATCCAGGCCATGAACATTCACACACACTCTCCGCAATCTACTCTTAGGATCAGTGAATACCAATGA